>SJYO01049755.1:26363552-26456031 GCA_006410555.1 Capra ibex | reverse complement strand
TTTTGTCTGACCAAGGTTTATCCTTTTCCTCATACAGTTCCGACATACAACAGTGGGACGAATAAATTGAAGATACGTCTCATGTAGTACTCTTTGCGACCTGACCTTCTTTGTGTTCGACCTTAGTTCTAACGGCCCTCTTTATACTTATTGGACTCTATACGTCTACTGTGGTGGGAATACCGTCTTTCACTTTTCCTCGATTTTTCGGAGAACTACTTTCACTTTCTCCTTTCGTTTTTTCGACCGAATTTCGAGTTGTAAGTCTTTTGCTTCTAGTACCGTAGGCCAGGGAAGTGAAGTACCCTTTATCTACCCCTTTGTCACCTTTGTCACAGTCCGAAATAAAAAGACCCGAGGTTTTAGTGACATCTACCACTGACGTCGGTACTTTAATTTTCTGCGAATGAGGAACCTTCTTTTCAATACTGGTTGGATCTATCGTATAAGTTTTCGTCTCTGTAATGAAACGGCTGATTCCAGACAGATCAGTTCCGATACCAAAAAGGACACCAGTACATACCTACACTCTCAACCTGACACTTCTTCCGACTCGTGGCTTCTTAATTACGAAAACTTGACACCACAACCTCTTCTGAGAACTCTTAGGGAACCTGACGTTCCTCTAGGTTGGTCAGGTAAGACTTGCTCTAGTCGGGACCCTGAAGAAACCTTCCTTACTACGATTTCGACTTTGAGGTCATGAAACCGGTGGAGTACCCTTCTCAACTGAGTAACCTTTTCTGAGACTACGACCCTCTCTAACCCCCGTCCTCCTCTTCCCCTGCTGGCTCCTACTTTAACGACCTAACGTAGTGCCTGAGCTACCTGTACTCAGACTCACTTGAGGTTCTCTACCACTACCTGTCCCTCCGGACCGCACGACGCTAAGTTGCTAAGTACCCCAGCGTTTCTCAGTCTGTGCTGACTCGCTGACTTGACTTGACTTGTGTAAATTTACTCCTAACAACGGAAGTTTCCTCGGTCAAACACTCCTACTAATGAATTAAGTGTTAACTAACTCAAAGAATTCACAAAGGAAGTACGAAACCTTCCGTTAAAGTTTTGTATTCGAAATTGTCTCATCGTTTTCAAATCCTTCTTGGACTCACAGGTGGTAATCCTCCGGTCTATTTATGCGACACCATGTAGCCCCGTTACAACACAAGAGCCTTCAATATTTGTGCTCTAACTTCTGATTACTATACCTTCCTAGACCTCTACGACTTACTTCATCTTTTTCGTTCCACGTCTCGTTCCACCTCGCTCTCCTACGACGTAAACGTTTACTTTCTCCCTCTTTATACGTATACACGAAATACACGTATTCCTTTACTATGTATTCTTCGATTATGTCTGAGAATGGACGTGCTGTCCTTTCTTCCCTCTATGTCCTAAATACGAGAAATTCAGTAAAACACAGAACTTTATACAAGTATAATTGACAAATTTTATAAAATTTTCTTTGTTCCTCTTTGGCACTTAAAGTGTGTCCGGACTTAAAATTTAGAGCCGGGGTTGTGAATGTCCACACAATAAAGTACCTTCAATGAATTAGACAGACAAAAGGTTAAAGGACTAGAGACTTTTCACTCTAGTCATTTAGATGAGTGGAATATCCCACAATACTCTTAATTTACTCGAGTTTATATATACAGTGAGTCCCGTCATACTGTCATTCGTGTCATGTATCAACCACCAGGCATTATCTTCGGTGTTTTAATTTAGTTGGAGGAATTAAATATAGTTTCGAAATAAAAATATGATACGAAATAACTCTATTGGATGTCTTATAACTCAAGTGTCTTATATGTCAAATTGATGAATTTCACATTTAAGTTACTAAAAAATCATGTCAGTGTCTCAACACGTGGGTAGTGGTGTTAATTAAAACTTTGTAAAAGTAGTGCGGTCTTTCTTTGGGTTATGGGTGATTATCAGTAAGGGGTAAAGAAGGGTTACGAGGGTTGGTCGTCGAAAATTTTTGGTAATTAGACGAAAGATAAACGGACAAGATCTGGAACGGATACTTACCTTATTAGGTTATGTACCAGAAGACGTTAACCGATGAAAGTGAATCTTATTACAAGGATTCCAAGTGAGTACAACATTCGCACACAGTTATAAAGTAAAAAAAAATTAACGGTTTAACATAAAGTAGTATACTCATATGGTGCAAACTAAATAAGTAAGTAGTCAACCTGTGAACCTAACAAATACTTAGAACCTATAAAAGATATTATAACAAAACTTGTAAGAACACGTTGTAAAACATATCTGAAGAAAAGTAAAGAGAACCAATATATGGACCCGTACCTTAAAATCTCAGTATTCCATTGAGGGTACACATTGGTAATGTCCTCGACGGTCTGACAAAAGGTCTCGTTGGACATGGGAAAATATAAGGGTGTTCGTCAGATACTCCCAGAGTCAAAGAGGTGTATCAACGGTTGTGAACAATAACATACAGAAAAAATAATATTGATAAGATTATACACATTTCATCTTACAGTGACACTATAACTAAACATAAAGGGACTATCGATTACTATAACCTGTGGAAAAGTTCAAGAATGACCGGTAAACACATAGAAGAGACCCATTTGTAGATAATATCTACGAGATGAATAAAATATTAACCTAATAAACAAAAAAAGGTTCGAAATAGAACCTGGGTGGTACAAAGAGGTACGAACTAATGGGTGAAATAAATGTTCTAGATATCGATTTATAACCCGACGGTAAAGATTTCTCCTTGGGTCAAGAGGTTCCTACTTCAGAACTTACGGGTGATCTCCGTAAGTTTTCTTGGACGGTGTTTGAACCTTTAGTTGAGGTTTTACTTTGTTTACTTACCTGAGATTTCTAAAGGAGAGTTCCTTTGTTGTAGGAAAACCTACATCTTTAATATGTCTTTAGTCAATGAAGTCAAACATTAGTCTGGAGGTTTAATCTATGTAGGTAGACTTTCGAGTAAGATGGGACAAAGATCTCCTTCATTTGATTATCTATTAATTCCGATTAAAAGATTGAAAATTGACTACAAAATTTTAAACGGACTTTGAAAAGAAGATATGGTCAGTGACAGTGAATCGGTGGTCCTCGGGGTACTGTCATTATACCGGTTTTAGCAGTGTTTATCTGGTCCTCCCGAGGCCGGACAGTGACATCCAATAGACTCGTGTCCTCTCTACTGCAAAGACGGGAGGAAAAAGAAGGACGGGGAGAAGACGTACGACTGGTCTCTCTTTTTGACATTCCACGAAATTTTTACACATACCACCTGAGTATCATTTATGTAGGTAAATACCCGAGAAAGTTACTTAACACTGTTTTTAAGGACTTCGTCGAGTAATAGATTTCGGTTTTGGTAGGAAGTCGATTTTACGACCAGAGATTGACGGGACGGAAATAAGTGTTACCGGGACATTGACGGACTATAAACGGTCGTTGTATTAGTCACAAACCGGGACGAAATGAGAGCAAGGGAAACCACGGAAACTCCACGAAGGAAGGGAGGACGTCGGAAAACCAGAAGACACCTCACCGGTCCGATAAGTAGACCACCAGAACGAACGAAGGTACAAGGACGTCCTTTGAGTCGGTATAGTCCCGTGGAGGTCGACAGAAAACACTTTACGTCATGTCTCGTCCTTTATTATAGTAATACAGTAAATAATACGAACTACGTACTCTCTGTTCCTTTTTTTTCCACGAAATACATTATGTGTCTCACCACGTTTAATAAGACCCTAGGTGGTTTAATTAGATATTAGTTTGAATGTCCCCCGTAGGAATCGAGAAATAATGTCCTATAAAGATCCTTCTTTTTGTGGGTCCCTATGATTTTCGACAAAGAGTATATCGACTACTCATAATTTATAAATGATATACGTTTCGTTACGTGATTAACAGTGTAGTTGGGAACTGTAAATGGGATCGTATTAGTCATGACAGCAATCGAAGTTAAATGAACACCCCTTTGACTCCAGTCTCTTATATTTATTATCTACGTCAAAGCCTGTCGATCATTTTTCGGAGGATGTCCAGACAGACTGAAGTGTCGTTTGATAGGTAATGTGATATAGTGGAGACTAGACAGGTCACTCAATAAGGATAAAGTGTCGTTACTATACTCCTAACGTACTCTAAAATACACTTTTGATATATCGTGTCAAGTACCGTATCAGATACTTTCACCCGACCGTCTGAATAGGACCCTTCTCGATCTATCATCCATAAAATCAGAAATATCCGGTATCTTACAGACAACATTTTGGGGCGGGGGTGGGCAGTACCCTCTCGTTGGTGTCTGTCAGACTTCACTTACCCCGTATCATCACGTGGTTATTTTGAAATAAATGTTCGTGTTAAAGATCAAGTATCAAACACCTGGGGACGAAGTGTTCCAGTTTTCACATTTGAAAATTGTAGTAGTAGTTCTAATGTCAAAATAAGAATTATAGAAGGGGAAACTCGACATTAACGAAGGGAGTTGGGGTCCTTGTGACATCCCATCTTGGTGAGGACGTCACGGGAAAAGTCACAGAAAGAACCGATATCTATGTACCTATTATATTTTTACATTGTCATTGACACTTCCAACCCATTTAAATTCGTCATCTTTCGCTACAAGGACGACCTCCTATTCCGTTTACTTCTGTCATTTACGACGGTCAGAAGTTTCCGGAAAAATTAACCACGGACGTTTTACCTTTTTTTTTATTCTCATACTAACAAATGGTTCCGGTCAATATCGAGTAATTTGTAATCACAAAGGGTTTCCCGAAAAAGGTGTAACAGTTTTTATATACACAGTTTAAAATCAACTCTTAATGTACTGGTCTACCTGAACGGGTTTCGAGGTAGAATACCTTGTTGCGTTTAATCTTTGTGATGAGGGATTCGGTTCTTCTGAAAAGTCTTGGTACACATGTCTGACTCATAAAATCAGGTCAGTGGGGGTGTTGCTATGAAATCGTTGATTTCATCCGGTAGACTTAACCTTATCCGGTAGACCAGGTGGTGGAACGAATTTCTTTCCTCAGAAACAATCTCGTGTAGTCATCTGAAAAACTCTTTTAAAGGTTAGAGTAAAATGTTAAAACTCGTGGTTCTGGGTTTCTGCCAATCTCCTACCAGACACCAATGGGTCGATCAGTCACCGTTTTGACTTTGATCTAGGGTCAAGAGAATTACGGGTCCGACCATAAGAAAAAAGAGTAACAAAGATTATTCCACATTAAATGTATGTCATTTTAGTGGTAAAAATTACATGTCAAGACGTTCAAAATTATTTATGTACACCAACATATTGTTGGTGGTGGTGTCAGTTCTATATTGTCAAAATATTGAGGTCTTTTATGAGAGGGACGATGGGGGTACAACAGTTGCGAAGAGTAATGGAGGTCGTAGACCTTCGGTGACTACCCAAAAGACAAGAATCAAAACGGGAAATGTCTTACAGTACAGTACCCTGAGTATTTCAGACCGAAGCAAGTGAACGATACTACGTGACTTGGCATGGTTTCGACTCCCACACACAGTGACAAGTAAGTGCGAGTGAAAAATCGTAACTCAACCTACCTATATGGTGTCAATAAATAGGTAAGGGGTCCACTTCCTGTAGATTTAACAAAGGTTAGACCCGTTTATGATTATTGCGACCATTCGGAAGTGTCACTGAAGAGACCGTCAGGTCACCAATTCTCAAGTGGAACGTCACGTCCCCCACACCCAAGCTAGGGACCAGCCCCTTGATTCTAGGGTATACGGAACGTCACGTCTTTTGGTTTTGTATCGTCGTCTTCATTATAACATTGTGTAAGTTATTTCTGAAATTTTTACCGGGTGTAGTTCTATTTTAGAAATTTTTCCTATTTATTTTCGCACGTGTATGTCCAAAAACATATTTGTAGTCAAAAGTAAGTAATCTTTTCATGGATCTTCACTAACGACCCAACGTATGTTGTGCAAATTGAACCATTCTTGACGATCCGGTCATAAGAATCCTATTAGTTTTGTCTTGTCGTCATCTCTGACTGAAATTATGTATATTTTATAACCTCAAAAGACTTTCAGTGACGTAGAGACGTTTACAGGAGGGATCGTGAAGGACCTCGGTGATAATGACATTCTCCCGGGACGAAAGACCCTCAAGGATTATTTAACAGATTCCATCTAAATCCAGTTTACACAAATGTCAAGTGAGTAATTAAGTTAAATTTTTAAGATCGTAGATACATGTCCGTCATCCCATACCAAAGGGGGCCAACAGGGACTTTTTTCAAAGGAAACGGAGAAATGATTCCTTATTTTAGGTCATTATAAACGTCGAGGATCTTCTCTTTTACACTTAGTCTAAGGAACAATACACATGTACTCGATACAAACTACCGAGAAAGACCATAGAGAGTCAGATAAGATAAATTAAAGGTCCGAAGAGGTACAGATTAAAGTCGACACAGTACCACGATACTTGGACTACCAGTGTATAGTCCAGAGAAGTATTGACCGAGTAGACATAGTAGTAACCTATCGCAATGCAAAAAGGAGGAATCACGAGTAGATAAGGTACTCGTACTATCACTGGGGAACCAAGAGGGGAAACCAAAGATTACCGAGGAAGAGTCCACCCCCCGAACGGCGGAGGGAGATGGTGAGGGGTTTACAACTACGGGGGACCTCCTTCAGGAGAACCAAGAAGAAGAAAACGTACGACACATCTCTCGGAGCGGGTGAGGGTAACGAAATTGGTAGGGGATGAAGTTTCAATGAAAGTTTATGTAGAATCTGACGATACTTCGAAGTCAAGGAATGTAATTATAGGAATTTTCTACACTTGGAGACTACTCATCAGGTGACCGTAGAGTTTAAATTTTATAGGTTTCAGTTGGGTCAACAGAAAGGGTGGTCCAGAGGTAGGTCAAGAGGAGGGATAGAAAGAAGAGTTCCAATAATTACGGAATAAGTGTGGTAGTGGTCTCACTTCTTCCGAACCTCAGTGGACATGAGGAGGGCAGGGGAGGGGTGAGTGTACATTAGTCACTCGTTTGGGAGACTTAAGACAAACATTTTACCGAAAGATCAGTCAGAGACGGAGTGGGAGTAGGAACAGTCACACAATTTAGTGGAGGGAAACCGAAAAAGGGTCCGGTAATCTTATTGGATGATCAATACTAAAACGAGAGATCAGAGAGGGAACGGGGTAAGTAAGAGGAAATTGAAGGTTGAAGTCACCGGTCTCAATTAAATTTATATATAGACTACTGTAATAAAGGGAGGATTTTTTTTTTTTAACTACTGAGGGTCAACGGATTCCTTATTTTAGGTTTGAGAAATCATAAGGTATATTTAGGTAATATATTTTTATTTTTATTTTATTATTTTTTTTCTTTAGGTAATATTTCGTATAGTATCCACATAATTGAAACCCGTTCAATGAACAGTCTCTAATTCAAAGGAATCAACATTTTTACCCCTGTCTTAGATAAAGTGGTTCAACAATACTTATACCATATTATTTTTTCTGGTTCGGTCCTATTCTGTAGTGGAGAAGACTCTTCGGAATGGAATAGAGAGTCCATCTTGGTTAGAGAGACAGGAGAGATTCACGTGACAAGTATGGTTATTAGATAAGTAATATGTCACAGACAACTTATAGACAAACAAGAAGGTAGGACAAGAAGGTTACTCGTTGTCCGAGACACCATCTGTGATCCCTAATTTCCTCGTGGGTCAGATCGGTATTCCTATCCAATATACACGGCACCGTCTCTGCGTATCTACACGTTACTACCGTGTCTTGACCTTGTATTGGAGTAGACCCTTATCTCCCATTCCCTCTAAACGACTTCCTCATTGAGACAGCTATCTTCAACCTTCAATTAATTTCCCCTTACTTACCCCCTCCCGTCTCTGATCTCTCGTTTCGTATTGATCATCCAATAAGATTACCGGACCCTTCCCCGGTTTCCCTCCACCAAATTGTGTCACTATTTCCTACCCCCACTTCGTCCCTGACTGACCTTTCGGTAAAATGTCTGTCTTAAGTCTCCCAAACGAGTGACTAATGTACACTCAGCCCTCCCCTGTCCTCCTCATGTCCACTGAGACTCAGAAGAAGTGAATCCACTAGCGCACTTATTCCGTAATTATTGGAACTCTTCTTTACGTCCCTCTTCTCGAACTAGAGTTTCCTACTTTCAAAACTGTCTCCCTGTACTCGACCGTACTCCGTCCTCGCCTTCGAACCGGAGTCGTGCCCGCGTACCCACAGAAACAGAGGGGACGTCTGGTATCCGGGGGAGTCAACAGTAGACCAAAACGACACGAGAGGATAGAGGGTCGTGGCACAGAGTGTCTCTCACTTCGGAGACAAATTTACACAAAACGACTAAATTCACATTAACAACGGGAAAAGAGGAATAAATGGTCGAGAATAAAGTAAAAGTCACAGTAGAAGAGTTTTCTCACTTATGTCATAGTAAAAAATTTACCCAAACATTATTTTCTCTCAGCGATGTATCGGTAAAACGTAATAGGTACCCGTTTTAACGGGGTTTAACATAAGGAAACACGAGAGCAACAGAACTAAACTAATCATGTCACCGTCACCGATACCGAGAATTTACATATATGGAAACCACTCCTGAGAATTTATGTATTCGTGGGGGGCGGGGGTGGTGTATGTGACTCAACATGGAGTATATAAGTTCAGAAGTTGTAAGAGGAGTCACTGTGAGTTGACTGGTATCGTACTTGGAAAAGAGTATTTTGGGTCAATTAACAGGTCCCCGAGTGTCATCCACTCCTGTAACTTACTCATTAAACTATCCTAATGAGCACTTAATCAGGAAACAGGGTGACCTCAGAAGGCAACGGAGAGGAAGGAAGTCACAACAAACTAGTACGGGATGGTTGGCGTACGGGAAGGGCCAAAGGTTCTGTCAGAAAGAAGTTGGACGACGGAAGAACCCGAAATGGAAGTTGTCTAAAATCCTAGAAGTGTGGGACAAAGTGTATCAGACGTTAATCCTTATAAAGATTAACATGGTCCAGAAACACGGAAGTCTCTTTAAGAGGAACCATACTCGAAATACAAATCAAAGGATTTGTGTCTGAAGAAACCCCCTAGTAATTCGAGAGCGTAGTCAAGTAGCCATCCTCAATCGTATCACTGTGCACGTAGGACCGAGTACAGGTGAGGGTAAAGTAAAAGTAAGACTTCAAGTAACACCGGTAAGTTCTTTCACAAAACAAACTCCGAACTTTACCTGGGAACTAAGGTCAGAGAACATCAGAAGTACCGACTTTTTATAGACGAACAAGACTCACGGGACTACCGGGGAGATTGATCATCTACCACCTTCACAAGTGTATAGAAAGATCAAACCTGTGTAAGACGGTCCTTAATAAGAAAAGTAATGAAGGGATGTTGAGACACAGAATACCATAGAAAACGTACCATTTCTCAAGGGCAAGGGTAATCCTTTGGGGGTGTCTAAGGTTTACGAAGTACAGACAGAGACTTTTTTAGTAGTTGGAACTTTAGGAAACGGTAACTGGGGAAACGTAATTTACAAGATTTACTTTATTTTTTATATCAACCACAAAGAACAAACCTGTTAAGTTCTACCGGTACTCTAACGCGACAATACAGTGGAGTACCAAACTTCTTGGAAGTCACTGACTATAACGTCGCTTCCACTATACACCCAAAAGGTGTTGACTGTAACCAGGTAAAGAAACCACCCCTCAGACCTAGGACTTTAGACTCGACATACCATAAGTTGAGAGGATACCCAAAAATCTTTCCGTGAACTCTTCCTGTTACCGTACACCTGGACTATACTCTTTTAGTTTCGGTAACCGTTCCTACGTACGTCAGTACAACCTAAAAAAATTCTTCTCTCTCTCTTTTATACGGTAGATTTACGAAATCCTAAAGACAGGGAGCATAATATATACTATATAATGAAAACGACACCGAAAAAAGAAACCCCGTTGGTTAAGAGTCACGGACCTCAATTCAAGATGTGTCACATCTACAAGTTCCAAGAGGAATGTTGGTTCAAAGATGTACGGTCAAGATCTTCCGGGGTGTATGTATGTACATGACACTTACCGGGTCGGAACACGGGGTTGGTTCTTAATTTTAGAAAACAAGAAGGAACTTTATCGGGGAGGTAAGAAACATAGAGAAAAAACAAACAAATTGGGAAAGATCAGCGTCAATATATTAGTAGGTCATTAAGTAGATTTTTGTTCAAATAACTCTAGGATGGTACATGGGTCGTGAAATAGATACACAATCCCTATGTCCCTACTTATACTGTAAAGAACTGGAACTTCAGTTCGTTTTATCTATACTCCTCATGGTCTCCATTTAAATTTACATCTTAAGATCCTGGAATATCCTTCCAGTAGACTAAACCTTCCTTACACAGTCCTTTCTAAGGCTCTCATTCACGGGAGACTTGACTTGACCCACGATATTAATCGTCTCACACAAATAAAAGAGAAATTAGTAGTTCGTCTATCTTTTAACGATTCTACTATTCTTGAAACCTCTCCAATAAATGATTGTTTAGTAATGATGACTCACAGACGATACACAGACGGAAATGACTCACAACCACTTTAAGTCATCTGTACTATCTGTACCAAGAGGGTATGTACCTAAAACACAAAATTACTCCTTTCACTTCACTTTTCACTTTCCCTTCAGCGAGTCAGCACAGGCTGAGAAACGCTGGGGCACCTGACATCGGATGGTCCGAGGAGGTAGGTACCCTAAGAGGTCCGTTCTTATGACCTCAACCGACGGTAAAGGAAGAGGTCTCCTAGAAGGGTTGGGTCCCTAGCTTGGGCCGAGAGGGCGTAACGTCCGTCTGTGAAATTGGAGACTCGGTGGTCCCTTCGGAAAATTACTCCTTCCGTGAGTAGTCTCTTTCTTAGTATCATTGTATTGTCCACTACACTTTCTCTTGTAATCAATGTGAAACCCCTCCCTTAAGGGACTGAGACTTTCTAGTCCTTTTGGAGGGAGTTCTTCGACTCTAGAGTTTCTCCTTCTCCGTCATTTGATCCCGTTTACCCTTAACCCTTCCACAGAGTCCCTCTCCCTTATCGGAGAAGATTCCAGTTCCAACCTCTCTTTCGAACCACGTAAGGTCCTTGTGTTCCTTCCGATCATACTAATGTCCACCTCTCTCTCCCTCTTCCCTAGTCGGTCGTCCTTCGGTCCGACTTTTCCCTGGGTCAGTACTTACACTTACGGAACAAACAAACTCGGGGAATTCCTTAAAGGTTCAGGGGAATTCAAGGTTCCCTGAGAGTTCTCAGAACTCTCAGGGAACCTGACGTTCCTCTAGTTTGGTCAGTTAGGATTTCCTTTAGTCAGGACTTATAAGTAACCTTCCTGACTACGACTTCGACTTTGGGGTTATGAAGTCGGTGGACTATGCTTCTTGACTGAGTAAACTTTTCTGGGACTACGACCCTTCCTAGTCAACTTCCGTCCTCCTCTTCCCCTACTGTCTCCTACTCTGCCAACCTACCGTAGTGACTAAGTTACCTGCACTCAAACTCATTCGAGACCCTCAACCACTATCTGTCCCTTCGGACCGCACGACATCAGGTACCCCAGTGTTTCTCAGTCTGTGCTGACTCACTGCCTTGTCTTCCTTAAATCTCTGTTACTCCTCTGTGACTTCCCAAAATCTGATCTCTGATACGACTAGTCTAGACATATAGTTTTCTACTCTTCTCCGCGACCTCTTCCTGCTTTGTAGGTCAGGCCTTCGACAACGCAACTAGACACGTCCCCTACTACTATAGGACTCGCTCCCACCACCGTCACTCCCACTTCTCCTTAGTCGAACTCTCTGATCTCCGAAGGGACCACCAGGTCACCGATTCTGAGACACGAGGGTTACGTCTCCCGGGTCCAAGTTAGGGACCAGTTCCTTGATCTAGGGTGCACGGTATTGATTGTCCAACGTACGGTGTTAATTTCTAGGGTGTACGACATTGTTTCTAGTTTCTAGGGCACACGACGTTGATGTTGGGTCGTATTGGTTTGTTTATTATAAAAAAATTTTTCGTTGAGTTCTCTGGTCCGATGGACCCTACCATCTAGTTCTTGGTCACCTACTCTCCTAACATGTCATCGTAGTAAGAGAGAAGACGTGGGGTCAGACGAGGGGGTTTAGGTACTGGAGGGACAACGTCTTCATAGACCCGTCCGAAGAAGTTTTACATCTAAAGCTCTGGAATGAGACTTTGACAGTACAGTCCGAGAGGTCGGGTTCACAATCATAAAATCTATCGAAGTGGGCGTATACTCAGACTGTGATTACTTTCCAACCCCCGTGACACATCCAAGTCGTGTGTCTCATGAGGTCCGTGGGTAGAGAGGGCATCGTAGTCTCATTTAGAGGGAAACCCGAATTACTCAGACGAACAGTATGGACCCACTTGAGTCTCTCTCCGTAGTCGGGAACCTCACGTCCTCCCATAACGTGGAATTTTGGGTGTACCTTCCCTCGGGTAGATTGTCTAGGGGGTCGGAACATCCACTCCAGGGGTTCTAGATTCGCCGGGAAAGAGGTGTCAAGAGTCCTCTGTCGTGGTGACGTTAGGGTGTAGGACATAAGGGGTCCTCTTTACTCTGTTTGAGAGGACCTGTCAGTCAGGACGTCCCGTTCTGTCTTCCATTAAATGTGTCGTGGAGGTGATAGAGAACGTACACTGTCCATAGTCCCGTTTCGATATCACCATCCTGGAGGTCATTTCGATGTTCTCTCCTTTTCTGTTTCTTTTCATGCACAGAGTAGAGATCGTTCTTGTGAAATCCACAAATATAACCTTTGGTGCCTCCAAAGTAGTAAACTGTCAGTAAAAGTTTTAGTACTTATGAATTATAATGGTAATCTACGACAAAAATAAAGTTTCCGTGTCCAATGGTTACAATAGTGTTTCCCGTTTAGACCTCGATTATGACTAACACGTGGATAAACGTGTAAACCGTAAAATTTAAGGTATAAATCAAGTATGTTATTGAAACGTTCCATCAACAGTACTTTGGGTATAATGTCTATTTCTTTGACTCCGGGTCTCTCGACGTCACGATGTGTTAATTTTGATCATCTACGTGCCTAAGAAGTCTCTTTGTCTTGGTTATCCTCTATGTATATTTTATAATATATCCTCTATGTTCGTATCCGTCCCTTTCTCTCCACCCCGTCACTTAACTAATTGACTCACAGGTAATCCTTGATCGAGAGTACTAATACCCCCGGTTCTAGATGTCAGTCTTTCGACCCCTGGGTCCTGTCGGTGACCACAGCAAGGTCAGGTTTATAACCGTCCGACTTTGGGGTTCTTCTCGGTCACAATGTCAAGTTCACGTTTCCGGCCCTCTGTTCTGTCCGTCCTCCCCAAGCGAAAATGAACTCCCCCCGTAATTGGAAAAACAAGACACGTTCAGAAACTGACTAACCAACTCCGGGTGGGTGTGACCTCTCTCGTTAGACGAAATAAGGAGATGGATAAGTTTACAATTAGAGTAGGTTTTTGTGGGAGTGTCTGTGTGAGTTTTATTGTAAACTGTTTATAGACTCGTGGGCACCGAGTCAGTTCAACTGTACATTTTAATTAGTGGGGTCACCCATTCTATTGATCAACAGAGGTTTTGGTTACGGGAAAGAAAGGTTGGATGGACGGACGACACTTCATAGAGAAGAAAGTTTCTACGTCAATAAAAAGAAGATATTTTTTGAGAGTCACGGTTACGTGAAAATTTGTAATTACGAACTCCGACAAGTTTATTTTCTAAAAAGAATTATCGAACGAATAGTGTGGACCAATAGTGAGAGGTAGGGGGTAAAAGGTAGTAAATCCCGACGATCCTTTCCCTCCCACAGCAAAACGACCCGACAGAGAACGTATGGACTCTAGACCCTCGTGATTCTTTAGTTTAAACGAGTAGAGGGTTGAACTGTAGTATTACTTCGTCTCTACGGTTGGGTCGTAAAGGACTACAGGGAGTTTATAGGAATCATTAGAATTAGAATAATCTAGTTACTACACTTTAAATTTAACTAACGGTCAACGGCAAAATTAACTAAATTAACTTTAACTAAACCGTATTTCCTCACGTGTCTTTTAATAATTGTCACTGGAGTTTCCAAAGTTCACAGATGAAGCATTCTCCACTACCTCGAAACTACAAATATAGTCTTCTGAGTCAGAAAGGTTCAATATAGTCTCTTCATTTCGTTTACAAATCGTGATTTTTGGTACCTTGTAACTACTCCAAGCGTATGTCTCCCAGACTTTTATGTACTCTTCGTAAACTGATATGAAAGGTCAAACAGGGTAAAGATAATACAACAAACCAGCAGTACTCAAGTACAAATGATATTCGATCCATACACCCATAAATAATGACGATTAATAACCTTTTAAACTGAAAACGGTAAACCCAGGGATTTTAAGTCTGGTGTGATACCTTCCCTCCTTATCTACTTTATTATCGTCCTTCTCAAAGTGACTAGATTTTAACAAAAACATTAGAAAAATTAATTAACTAGGAGAGAACTCCGAATCTATAGGCAAAACGACGTGCTTCTCAAAATGATATTATTAAAACTAGATCGTCCTAAACTGGAATGAATCCGTTTTTATTTACCGGAGATTAAGAGGCAAAGATTTTCAAATCCATACGCAATAGAAAAAACGAAGGAGAAGGGAAAGGGAGAAAATAAGAGGGGTCGAAGAGAGGTGAGGGGTAAAGAAGTGACCTCTGGGGAGAGTCGGACGTCTTCTTGGTAATCTTTACATAATTAATTTCTGGTCAAAGACGAAGAAACGGTCCCTATTGGTAAACAAAATCTCGACTAAAACACGAAATTAATTTACTTGTACAGTGACTCAGTTTACTTAGGTAAATATAAATAAATAGATCAAGAAACCCGACCTGAAAGAATCGTCCCAGAGCCCGTGTAGTGTAAACGAGTGTCTTACTTGACTTTTCACAGAACACGGTCAAATTCTCCAAGTGTTTACCAAGGAGGAGGGGTACTTTCGACGTGCTTGTTTCGACGCTAATCGTCTACACGCTTACCGACAAAGGAGTTCGGTGCTAGTAGTCTCCTCGGTATAAACTAATACAAACACGTGTGTACACACAGGACGAGCTCGTCCTTTCCCTCCTAATGGGTAGTGGTGTCAGCGAAGTCTGGAATTCTTGCACAGTCTCCAGTACAAAACTGGTAGACCGGTAGATGACCGGAAAAGTTTTACGATTACCTACTACGTTTCAAATTTAAGATGGGTTAGAAAGGGTAGTCTAAAACCCAATCTAATGGATGACTCATATCTGACACAGATTGTAATATTATCTGTGTCAAATATTACTCGATGGGTCCACCGAGTCACCATTCCTTAGACGGACGGTTACCTCCTCTACACTCAAACTAGGGATCTACCCCCTTTAGAGGACCTCTTCCTCTACCGTTAGGTCAGGTCATAAGAACGGACCCTTTAGGGTACCTGTCTCCTCGGACTGTACGATGTCAGGTACTCAAACATTTTTCAGTTAGTACTGAATCGTGTGTGAGTTGTAATATTATCCACGAAATGCTATACTTTTGTCTTACTTGTATGAATAAGTAAGTGATCAAGTTGTTGAAAACACCTCACGGATAATACACAGTCCGATCCATAATCCTGAGTCACTACTTATTACGTCAGGAACCTCGACCTGTTCATCCGGTCGACGTCTTCTGAGTGATCTCAGAAAGACCGTACTCTCTTAGTACAGGGGAAAGGATCGTCTGACTACGTGACCAAGAATTCTCAAGAGTAGACGAAAAGGTCTTGTGTATGGTTTCCCCTATTTACAATGGAATTCAAGAATGGTCCTTCTTTGTTCATGTCAATTTCGTCAAGAGGTAGACTAACTTTCCTACCCTTTCCCACGACTACGGGTGGACCGTGACTGTCTGAAAATAAATCTGAAAGACCACTAAAGTGTCGATGTCTATTGCTTGAGAAATTAGTGGGTAGGAACCACTGTTTTAAGGGATACCCATATTTCTCATCGAGACACTAATTTTTATTAACACAGGAAGTACTGTGTATAACGGTAAAAGGGACGACTTGATATTTGTCCGAAACTGAGGTAGACCTCAGAGTCCCCAAAACAAAAAAATGGATTTAAACTTGTGTTTTGACCCAAATTTCCCGAACTGGAAACTCAAAGGTTGTCGAATTGTTCAATGAGGAATTACCTTATCCGTATTACAATTAGAACTTCAGTAGACAAAAGAAGAGACGTAGTATTATTCTCGTCTTTAAAACTGTTGAACCGTCGAAGATTACACTCTCTGTAAACCCGACCTTCAGTCAGACAACTTAAGTTGGTCGTGACCCTAATCCCTGACGTCATGAACTCAAAGGAGTAGGAATTTTATGAGGGACCATCTATTATTCACAACACTGTCATATCTATTAACTTTATTAAGAACGAGTCTGAGACCCCTCGGATAAGGTAAGTTCGGGATCCGAATCTTCCCTTTCCAACTCTTTCTCAACTGAAGAAACAGGGAACTATACCCACACCTTTCACAACTGGCACCGTCTTTAGGATGACGGGTTCACTTCTCTTTTTCCACTGACCCACAAATGTTTCCATCCTCTTACCGAAGTCGAATCCTCGTGGTAGGGTCTGGGACATTACATCGAGTATCTCATAAGTTAACCTATCTGTAAATGACTCGTGCATAACCTACGATTTATGACATGACTAAGTTCTGTTGGGACGGAAGTTCCTAGGAAGTCAGGTCACTCACAAAGTTTCTGAATCTGAAAATTGAAGAATCTCAGTATAATTTTAACTAGGTGTTTAGGTCTTAGGAATCAGGGTCCAATCTGGTCCCACTGATCGTTGTTGTCGTTATTAGTGATAGGAAATAATATATAAATAATACATAGTCGAGACAAAATTTGAGACAAATATGACAACATAGGAAAGTTGTTGATACTCTGAGAATTCTACCTTCGACAATAAAAGGGACGTATCACCTATTTTATTGACTCCGTGTCTCTTAACTTCTCTGAACTTGGTCTAGGGTCAAAGTCTTCACTGTCCCGTTCCTAAACTTGTCCGAAAGAAGTTTCGGGTGAGAATCTGTGGTACGATTCACACGTCAAATTTGGTATTACCGTACTTTTTTTCTGTACGTTCCCTCTCACAACCTTGACGTCAAATTTTTTTTTTTTTGTAGTAACGTGTATATTGTTAAGTTCAAGACATCTATGAGTGTAACTGAAAAAGTTTATTACGTTATGGGACACTTATATAAAGTAATAAGGAAACACGGAACAAGGTACGGTCCATGATCTCAATGTCAAGTCTTATCTCGTCTTTACCAGGGACGGGATCCACTAAAATACAATAAACATAACCTCATATTAGTGAAATGTTACAACAGACACAAAGACGACATGTTGTTTCACTTAGTCGCTACACATATATATATAGGGGAGACAGAACTTTGAGGGGGGGTTGGGGGGTGGGTGGTCGGATCCAGTAGTACCTCGTACTTCGACTCGAGGGATACAATAAGTCGTCGAAGGGTGAGCGATAACTAAAATATATGTCATCAATTTATACACTCACGATGAGAGGGTTAGGTAGTGTGGGAGAGGATTGGGGGTGGAACCCAGGTGTGTAGGTAAGAGAGGTAGACGAAGAGATAAGGACGGGATGTTTATCCAAGTAGTCATGGAAAAAAGATCCAAGGTATATATACACGACTATGTACTACGAACAAAAAGAGAAAGACTGAACTGAAGTGAGACACACTATCTGAGATCCAAGTAGGTGCAGAGATGTTTACTGGGTCAACTAAAATCTTGGAGTTTCCCTCCACCTACACTCTTTTCTTTCTTCCGACGTACATTTATATCAGTGTAGAGTAAATTACGGTAGGGGTCGTCGTGACTAAGTAATATTGATGAAGAAAGAATTTACAAAGGAAAAAATTTTTTTAACAAATCTGAATATTGATAGATTATATCAATGATTGGCCATAGAATAGGTAAGAGACTTGAGGGGGTGAGATATCAGTACGTCAGCCGACGATCTCGAGTGGAGTCACATGTGAGTCGGGTACTCGTACCCCGATGATGAGACCTTGTAAAAGTTGGTTAGTCGTTAGAAAGAAGTATCAGATTCAAATGACACGAGGAACGAATATAAATAAGACGAGACCGGAGAAAGATGGTAATTAAAACAGCAGACCACTGGTCAAAACTGGTATTAGCGTACTTCTTTTCTGTACGTTCCCTCTCACAACCTTGATGTCAATTTTTTTTTTTTTCATGTAGTAACGTGTATATTGTCAAGTTCAAGACATCTCTGAGTGTACCTGAAAAAGATTATTACATTTAAAAATAAAAAAATTAACCTCTTATTGACAGAATGTTATCACACAACTGTATTGATATATATATATATATATAGATATATATATATATATATATATATATATAGAGGGGGGATGGAGACCTCGGAGGGAGGGAGGGGAGGGGAGTGTGACTGAAAATTCCAAAGTTTAAACGAAAGACATCCCTGAGTTTAAACGGAAGTTTCCTGGATTACTTTCGGTTATCCTTATAGTGTTTCAACCGGTCACCAATAACCTTTGTCAGATACCACTCTCAATATACTCTGAGTCTAAGTCTTCGTACCGGCGGTAACAGGTTATGGTCCCTCCGTAGAGGTTCCCTCGACGTGACGGGGGACGTCGTAACAAGTCCATCGTGTAGGGAGAGACCCCAGGACGGGTGTCCTTTACTCCCCCCATACACACACACACACACACACACATAGACGGACACACATGCGATACTTTAAAGTAGTTCCCATTACTGCTTTAGTAACTTTTACACTTCTTACCGAGATGCAATCCGACCCCTCATTGTCACTGTAAATTCACCACTGTTCTTCCTCTTTATTCCCAACGACCCATCTCGTCTCCTTCTTGTTCGTCCGATTACCCTTTTGTACACGGTTTAAAACCTCGTATTACCTCCAATGTTATGGATCTTTGACTTGTATCTGGTGTCTGGTCTGGTGTCTCGAGTAGTGTACCGGGTCTGGGTCGTCCCCGGGTTAGGACGTCCCGGAGCCTTGGTGTCACTCCTAGACCTTATCACAGAGGTATTCGTTTCACTCTTCGGTAATTTCCTAAAATTCGTCTCCTCGATACTCTAGAGTAAATGTAAATATTTTCTAGTACGACCGTCGACACCCCTTTTACCGAACCTCTTCCCGCCCTACCTTGACCCTTCCAGCCACTGAAAACGTCTTTAGGTCCACTCCCGTCCGTCCACTACCAATGTTGAGTCCACCACCGGTGACTCTACTTACTCTGTTCCTACCGAGACAAACGTCCACCCGAGTTGTCCTGAACCACTACCTGACCCACACTGACTCCCTCTGACGTCTCACTCAGGGCCCAAGGACAGGACTCGAAGACCCGTCCACCTCCTCGGACCTTCCCCCTCACACTCCACCTCCTACCTGACTTTGCACTTCCCCAGCCAAACCTCGAACATTTCAGACTTCACGGAAACTATGTGTAATCTTTCGTCCACAGAACTCACACCACGAGGTCACTTCCTAACCGTGTTTGGACATCCAAATCCTTAGTAGTCTTATGTACACAGGTCCTAAGACCCCCTACCTCTTCCGTTACTGTGGGGTGAGGTCATGAGAACGGACCTTTTAGGGTACCTGCCTCCTCGGACCATCCGACGTCAGGTACCCCAGCGACTCTCAACCTGTACTGAGTCACTGAAGTGAAAGTGAAAAGTGAAAGTACGTCACCTCTTCCCTTTGCCGTTGGGGGAGGTCACAAGAACGGACCTCTTAGGGTCCCTGCCCCCTCGGACCACCCGACGGTAGATACCCCAGCGTGTCTCAACCTGTGCTGACTTCGCTGAATCGTCGTCATCGTCGTCGTCGTCGTCGTCCTACGACCCCCTTCCCCCTCCCCACGTCAGTGAACTGGCGTTTCGGAAGGACTGGAAATGAATGTCGTCCAGAACAAAATGTAGTTTATTCTCTTGACGTCCCCGCATGAGGGTCTTACGGCCCACACGAAGGGACTGACCCAGTGGGTAGAACTCAGAGAAGACTATTATCAACAAGTTTACTTCTAGTGTTTCCCGAAACTCTCCCTACTCTCTCCTGTGACTCCTCTCTTTAGTACCTCACTGTAATACTCCGACAGGTAGTACGGGACAGGAGCCGGTCGAGGGATGGGGGCTGGGGTCGTAATGAAGACAACGACATCCTATTTCCTAACGTTTCACCGGGGTTCTTACTTGGAGTCTCAGTCTCTTAGATCCAATACTGGGGTCGAGACAGGGGGTAGTGGATCCTCCGTTGCAGTCTAGGAAAGACTTCCATTCAAAGAGACGACAGCTTACTCTTGTTTTTATAGATCGAGTGTCCCAACGATATCCCAAGTTTGTCTCAAAACGTTTCTAAACAGTCTCTAGACTTATTTACCATCTATCCTTTACTTGTGTGTAGATTCTTCTGTAAGAATCGTCTCTACTCATTTTTCTACTCCATACACAAAATATTCTAACAGGATTAGTGAGTTTGTGACTTAAAGACAATTTCCAGTTGTTAGTAGAGTTCGGTTACTCTATTCTCTAACCTGTAACATATCCTATATATGTGACGGTAATTTAACGAAGACTGTAACCGGTCGAGAAACAGTTAGTCTTACTGTTAGTAATGATATCGTCATGGATTTCTGTCCAAAAGTAACAGACACTTGTTCAGACCTCTCACCAAATCTTCGAAGATTTCTATTGATACGTAAACCCAGGAAAACTACTAAAGTAAACCAGTCCTATATATTGAACAATTTCTTAGTAAGGATTACAAATCTCCAAGAAATACTCTTGTAAAATGTTTTGTATCTCAAAAACGGAAATAGTAACGCCCTGGTCTTCATAGGGAAGGTGTTGATGGTCGTTTGACAGGTATGAGATGGTAACGATAAGGGATCTAAGGTAACAATTATCAAGGAACACAAAATTACAAGGTGACTCTTTATCATTGTCAGGAATAAGTCCAGTCGTCCGTGTAGACGATTCGTAGAGGACACACGGGTCACGACAAACCTGAGTCTCACTTCTAAGAAGGGACATAAAGTAACTGAGACGTTGAGTTTTTGTTATGTTCTCATAAATATTAAATTATGAGTAACCTCAGTATGTACCCCGAAGGGTCCACCACGTCATCATTTCTTAGCCGGACGGTTACGTCCTCTACCTTCTCTATGTCCAAATTAAGGATCTAGCCCTTCTAGGGGACCTCATCCTTTACTGTTGGATGAGGTCATAAGAAAGGACCTCTTAGGGTACCTGTCTTCTCGACCCACCCGATGTCAGGTACCCCAACGTCTCTCAGCCTGGGTTGACTCGTGTGTCGTGTCGTCGTGGTCACCTCAGTACGTATTAATTCACAAGATCCTATCGACACAGGCTATCTCGAAAGAGTGTACTACCTTTATAAGATCTAAGTTAACGAGTGATGTCATCGATGACTGGTGGACACCGATAACTCGTAAACTTTATACCAATCGTACTGAGTCCCCGACTTAAAGATTAAAGTAAAATTAAATGTACATTCGTCGGTATACACCGATGATCGATCGTATAACTTGTCACGTCGAGGTCTTTAAGATTCCTCTCTACCGACACCCGAGGTTCTTAAGTCCTTCCTTCCTTCTGAGGTCGGACTCGAATCTTCATCCCTCCTTTGACCTCCCGGTGAGATAGACCCCATTGTCGTGCTCGTCTCCGAAACTCCCTCCCCTTTCACTCACGAAACACTTGTAGTGTCTCCCTTTTCGTAACTCCCTTTAGTCTACTCACTCTGAAAGACTTTCATAGTTTCTTCTCCAAGGACTCAGATCTAGTAAGAAGATAAAATGTAAACTATATTCATAAAGTGGACGCACTTCGGAGGGTATAAACTTTGTCTCTATTGCATCGTAACTAAAACAATACGAAAGATATTTGTTTCCTTAAGGTGTCTCCATATGGTGTATCATATGATCTACAAGTGACTTTGAGTTATGTATAGTCTACTCTTAGATTTCTATTGATTCTTCGTAAATGACTCTGGAGGGATCATCAGGTCACCGATTCTGAGGTGTGAGGGTAATGTCCCCTGGGTCCAAGTTAGGGATCAGTCCCTTAGTCTGACCTGTACGGTGTCGATTCTGGGTCGTGACGGTTTATTAAAAATCAAAAAATTTTATTCGTTAATGAATCGTCTCCAATTTCCTTTGGTACTCCCACAAATCAGTGGGTCCCCAATTGTCTTCGTCTTCGGTCTTCCTCGTTTCCCTCTTTGACACAAGTGTCTCAGAAGTCTCTCGACATCGGTACCCTCTCCCCAGTCGACTGACGTCTGAGGTATCGTCTCACCACATCGGACCCGTCTTGTTAGTTAGGCTCGTCCCTCCCTTACTCTCTTATCGGTTTGGAGAATGGACAACGGAGGACGACCAGGGAGTGATCTATTTTTGTCGGTCTTCGTTCTACCGTACTCTAGTGTCCATTACGTCAGGTGTCCTCAGTCGGAGGGTCTCGTCCTGGTCTGTCTTTTCCACTCTTACCTAGTACCCCTTCCCTGTCCCTTTCCTCCACCTTTATTTGTTGTGAGAGAAAAAAAATTACAAATTTTTTCATCACCGAATCAAACACGACGATTTCGTTTTTATGGTATCTGACCCACTGAATTTGTTGTTTTTAAATAAAGAGTAGCAAGACCTCTGACCCTTCAGGTTATGGTTCCACTATCGACTAAGCCAAGGACCGCTCTTGAGAGGACCAAACGTCTGTCAAAGAAGGAACGACGTAGGAACGTATTAACCCCCATCGTCCATCGTCACTACCTCCATCGTCTCTCCCCTTTTTTCGTTCGAGAGAGTGCCGAGTACAAGTTCCCGTGATTAGGGTAAGTACTCCCGAGGTCGGAGTACTAGAGTAAAAAGGAGGGGTTTCGGGGTCGAAGGATTATGCAAGTGTAATCCCTAATCTCGAAGTCACATACTTAAAACCCTTCTGTGTTTGTAAATCAGGTATCGTTAACCATTTCATCTTTGATATATTTATAGATTACACAACCAATTTGATACTGTTTTGGTATATTAACTTACACATGTCACAACTTTAATATACGTTACTGTTCTCTTTCAAGAGTGGTCTGTAATTTACTTCTTATACTTTTATCGTATACGTCCTACAAATTTTACAATAAAAATCACATATGTGTCATCTATACACTCACATAGAATATCCCTTTTTTTCTTTTGACCTTTCTTTACGTGGTTTTAAAATTCACCATAGAGACCTACCAACAAACTCCCACGAAAAATAAAAGAAACGTGGGGAGTCAAAAGGTTTAAAAGACTTCGTTGTATCAATGACTTAAAAAGACTGGACCTTGTTACAAAGACAACAAGAACTATATAGACGTTCCGATGTAACTCATCTCTCGTCACACTGGTTCAAGCAAAAATAGTCGGTCTACCGTTGGGTAAGGTCATAAGAACAGTACCCGTCTTCTCGGACCACCCGATGGCAGGTACCCCAGCGTGTGTCGATTCGTGCGTATGTACGTGATCGAGACGTCAAGGGACCTCAGAGCAAAACATAGGTAAAGACGTCACTATTGTCACTGGACTCAATGTAGAGAATCACACGATTTTTACCCTACTCAAGTATTTTACGAGCAGAAAATTTTGTAAGGGGACTCTCTAGGAATGTAGGACCTCTTACCGGACTAAAGGATAATTAGAAAAATAACGGAGTTAATAAAGGAGTTTGTACCAATCAATCAAGTCCAGGGGTGAAAAGGGGTAACAGATAATACAAACCAAAGACAAATTATACTTAGAAACCACCGTGAAGGCAGTAATTTAACTGTCAACGCATTACGACATAACCGTAGACATTCTCACTTCATCTAAAGAATCCGTGGTACTTCTGTCTCCGGTAAAGAAAAAAAAGCCTTGGTGGACTCGTCTCGGTCATAAAACACGAGAACATTAGAAGTAGAATTTGTGTCTTTAGGTAGACAAAGTAACAAAATAAAAGAGGACTATTGTGAAGGACGACGAGAGGAGGACTAGATATTAGTAGGCTGGGAGTCCCTGAGATCATTTGATTCAGTAACGATCACTAGACTACTACTGAAGAGTATATTCAATAGCAAAGTGCTTTGGGTGAGGGAAAGGGACCAAACGAAAAATTGGAAGTCGACGACGGGTCAATAATCAAGAAACCTACCGACGAAGTCGTCGAAACGAGAACATGAACGAACATCATCCATAATTATTATTATTCGTCAAGCATTCGCACGTGTTACAACTTACGTACATTCTCAATAACAACTGTTAGGATAAACATTAGTCAAAAGGGTAATCTACTCAAACCTAAGAACACCAACGTTTCTTGTCTTTCGGTTTTCACCGAAGTCATCTTGTTGTCTCGAACCATTATGTGTATCCATTCTTCAGAAACTGACCCGAAGTCTCGGTTCTCAGTCCTTTGTCCCGGAACCCATCTTTATAATCCAACCAGTTTTTCCAGTAAGTCGAACACCTGCGCCATCCCCTTCCTCTCCTACCTTGTTTAACTCTCTCATCGTACCTTTGTATACGTAATGGAATACATTTTGTCTATCGGCCACCCTTAAACGACCTACTACGTTCCTCGAGTTTGGTCGTGACACTGTCGGATCGAGAACCCACCTTCCTCCCTCCCTTCAAGTTTCCCTTCCCCTGTGTGCATATGGACACCGACTAAGGACAACTACATACCGTCTTTGGTCGTGTTATTAATATTTCGTTAATAGGAGGTTAGTTTTTATTTATTTAAAAATTTTCTTTCGTTTTTATTCGTTTGTTTTTCATCTCTTCATAAAGGTAGTCAATAGGTGTACTGATATGGTACGACGGTGATTTTTAAAAGTTTCTTTTTTAATACTCTATAACTATTGTTATTTTACGATTTTTAACTCCTATCTCCTCTTCGTCGTATCTTTTTTTATATCTAATCCATGGTTAAAAATATAAAGATTAAACACACACAAAAATCTTCTTTTTTAACATAGCTAATTTTCAGTTACTTGATGTTTTTTTTCGTTTTTTTCTGAACTCTTAATAAAAAAATTCATACGGTCTATAATTCTTTTAAACTTTTTTCACATTTCCTTACAGTGAGAAGTGACTAAAAAATTAAACCTTTTATAAATAAAGTATTTTGTCTAATTCTACATTACCCAAATAATAAAAATTTACTAAAGTATTTTTGTAAATTACAAATTTTTTTTTCCAGTAAGACCCAAAAGGTATTGTAGAATGTCTTTTTGACGTTATTGGAAAAACCGGTTGAGTTGTCTTGATACTTGACCCTAGATCTGTTATCGGACGAGCGAGAGAGAAAGAGGGAGATAGACAGAGAGGAGAGAGAGTAAAGAGGAAAAGATAACTGGAGTAAAAGATTAGTGTCGTAGAGACGTTGACTTCAGTGTCTTATTGTCTGCTACGGAGGGAGAAAGTTCAAGTGATACTGATTTCGGAAGGCTTGAGAGAGTTCGCGAGAGGTAAAGAGTGGAAAGAAGGGGGTCAATAGAAGACGGGATGGGGTTGGGTTAAGGTATAAGGGACTTGTCCTTCGGAGTGAGTGGGTGGAAACTAGGTCAGTTGTTGTCACTTGTTTTCCTAACATTAGACAGAGGGATCGACAGATTTCTGTAGGGGACCCCAGTAACACTCTGCCTGTCTGTGGGATTTTCCACAACTGGTGTCATTCATGAGGTAAAATGAATCAGTTACTGTCCCTATATTTAAATGGTCTAAATTTAGAAAAGAGTAATTATAAATCTCCTTCTTCGTATATCGATGATTTCTGCTTCAGTACCCCCTTTTTCATTCGAAACTTCTGAAGAAAGGTTGTACCGTTCTTTCTTGTCTAACACAAGAACTGTATTCTCTAACAGTGTGTCTCTACAGTCCCTCCACTACCCTACACTAATTTCTCTCATTTCATTTTTTTTTAGTCTTGATCCTTACTGTCGTTCTTTTCATTTTCGCCTTTCCCGATCGAGAACTCTTCATCCGTCCTAAGGGTATCTCTTATACCGATAAAATTCATGGTGTAAATTCTTAGGTCTATGGTTAGAAACGTACAAAATGTTTCGAACGTAGGGTCTTCATTCTTCTAGGTAAAACTCCATTGGTCTTATGTTAATCGGGAAGACACACACAGGTGACTTAGGGATTTAACTCCGTACATACATAAGTGAGTAGATTATCTGTAAACATCTTGCGTCCTAAGTCTTTATTTGTCCGAAACTGGGTAGTCTACAACGATCTGTTCCTCCGGTTGTGACCTATGACGTTTATCTGTCTAGACACTTATTTACTGAAGTAAATAAGTTGTGTCCAAAAAACCTGGATTTACCACTCGGTTCGTGACTCCAGTCACAATTAATCCTTAACTGTCCATACCTACCGTGTCACTTTCACACACCTTACAAGACCTAGGACGGTTTTTCTCTCTCTCCCTACTCAGGATCCTCGTACCGGTGTTCCTTAATAGACACATTTGTTAGTCCCCATACTGTTAGTAGCCGAACCGAGTTTCTCTATTATTGCATTAAAGGAGTGGTTCAGGAACGTTTTAAGAAATAAATTCGTTGTCAAAATCGTGTGGGTTCGTACGACTCCCCAGAAGAGGAGGGTCAGAGATGTGGGTGGACACTGACAGCTGAGTGATGTTTTATATAGTGACAGGAAGTGTAAGGTCTTACTGTGACGACTGAGAGGTATATAGAGCTACTTCCTAATAAGTCAAGATATCTTGTAAGGAGTTAACCTCCATCGAACTCTACCCTCTCTCTTTTTTCACAATTCCGTATAAATTTTTAACCGAAAAAGGACCACCGTCAAACAGTAAAAAGTTAAACCGTAGGAAGGGACAAGAGAAAAGGTGGTACATCTAGACAGACTCAGAACTAAGTCTCCCCTAAAAGAACGTTCCAGGGAAAGAAGGTGGTATACCTATTTTAGTGGTCCAAATTAACTTCCGACAAACCTCAGAACGAAATAAATGGCAGTTTTCGTCTAGTGAATACAACAACCGGAGTCAGGATCTGAGAGTCCTTTATCACGGACAAGCGGCCACTACCAGACACAGATGAGGGACCGTACTCGGAACCGAAACTGACCGGCACCCACAGTGCCGAAGGACCCTGGACCTCGTTCGAGGTGGGTCCCGAAAAGAACAAGGGAGTCCGGTGGAATTAGACTGACAGGGTAGGGAATCAGAGATTTCGGTGTTCTCAGATAAAAGCCACGGGGAGACACCAAGTGCCGTATCTCGTTTAACAGTTTCGACGAACTCGACCTTTCTTTAAGTAAATGAATTTTTTTTTAGTCGTTGGTGTACACGTCGTGAAGAACATACAATTCGTGAAAGAGTAAAGTCTCCATTTCTTTGGTTCCGTGTAGTTCCAACTCCTTGAACAGGATGTCGACCATTGACCGTTTCGACCCCGCACTAGAACCCGTCACTAAGTCACAGAAGTGGCAGAGGGGGTTGACGCGACGAAGTGGGGTGAATCTCCAAGGGAGTAGGTTGGAGAATAATCTAATTTACTCAATAACATATTTTTTCGAGAATTGTGTGTCAGTCTCGTTATATTCACGGTCGACAACAATACTCACACAAATTATTTACCACTTTCGGCTTCGGTCTCTTCATTAAGTCCAAGTGTGTGAATCACGTCCATAAAGGGTTTAGTATGAGACATCTTACGATCATAGGCTTTCCTACATTATTCGTGACATAAAAAATTTCCTATTACTGGTTTATCCAAACCTTTTACAACCAATTTTAAATTTCGGTCAGAAAATGCGATATCATGAAGAGTTTCGTGAAAGTACACGATTACACATAATAATTGGAGGGTGTCCACCGGGACTGCATGTCAAAAGATCTGACTTATTCTAATAACATACCTCCTTTAATCGTATTGTTCTGACTCTGACGAAAAGAACGCTCCAACCGGGGCTTACCTAAAGTCCTCTCAAGGGTGACGGAAAACCAGTCTTACCGGGTACACGGGTACACTGATTTAACAGGTATGTTCTAGTAAGTACGACTCATGAACGAAAGGAAGGTCCTCAGATCTTTAAACCATGTACGGTCCGACTCCTACGGACACATTGGTCTAGGACTAATTTTTTTTTTCTTTGAGATCCACTACTGAGAGATTACTCGTAGGGACCATCTATGGTGAAGTGTGCACAACAGTGTTTACTATCGACCTCCCTAATTTACGTAGGACACACGGAGGGACCCCTGTCCTATGAGTCTTTGAACACGACCAAAGGAGGTCTGAAGCAGGACCCCGGGAAAGGGAAACGTCTAGAACGAGACGTAGGGAAACAGCACTATGTAGAATCGACACTCGGGTTGAGAGACGACTCAGGACGACCAGGGGGATCACTTAGTCGTTTGGACTCTACAAGTATTCCTAGGGACAGTGTTGGTCCTTTCTCAAAATAAGTGCTACGGAAAATTGTTGTGTACCGGGTGACCCCCAGGTGTCACATGCCACACCCATTCCTACTCGACAAGTGGAGGAATGGGGGTGTTCAATCTCCACCACTAGTGGGGCGTAGTGGGGAGACCCTTTACAATCCCAAGGACTCCGGGTGTACCTCCAGTAATGGTTCATTACTAAAGGAAGGACCGACCCTGTGGGTCTACTTGATTTGTCACTGTCTTGTGTCGACCGACCGATGTTAAAGTAGTGTAAAAACCGTGTAAACCCACCGGCCCTATTCCTACTTTGGTAGAAACTTCAAGAGGGTAAAAAAAAATTTTCTAAGCGAAGGAACTAAATAAATGCCGACACGACCCAGAAAGAGATCAAAGCCGCTCGTCCCTGATGAGGTCAACGCCACGCGTCGGAAGAGCAACGTCACCGAAGGGGACAACGCCTCGTGCCCGAGATCCGTACACCCGAAGTCATCAAAGTCGAGTGTCCGAGATCTCGTGATTGAGTCAGTAGCACAGTACCCGAGTCAACGAGGTACCGTACACCCTAGAAGAACCTGGTCGTCAGTTTGGTGTAGACGTAACGTCCGTCTAAGAAATGGTGACTCGGTGGTCCCTTCGGGGTCACAAGAGGGTAAAAAATCGGAATCGAGAAATCGGGTCCTACTTTAACAAATATATCTATTTATAATATAATCGTAAACATACTTTACATAGTACAGTTTAATATAACCACGTATCCTTAACAAAATATATAGATCAATCTGTTGAGATCATTTGCCTCCGAAAAACTCGGAGTACCGACTCGGACACCCGAATAGGGAACCATTTATGTTAAAGGAACTCAAGTAAAATCTCTTATTTGTCTACACGGGTCCCAGAGGGCTCTCGTCCATCCGACGAGACCACGTACTTTTGGGTAGACTTCTCCCACTAGTCGGGGTCGTACACAAGGAAGGTCGGGACAGAGACTACGGGAAGGAGGAGTGTAAGAAGTACCGACTGAACAGGAGGACCACAAAAAGTGTCGAAGGTCTTCAATATAAACGTATAGGAGGTGGTACCCACCCCTTGACATGAAGGACATCCGGTCGGACGAGGTCGAGTGAAGGGATATAACATACAGATCTGGACGGATGTGACAAACGGAAACTGGAACAAGAGTGTCCGTACCAACTGGACAAAGATCTATTGTATGTCAAGATATGGTTCTTGGTCAGTCAATAACCAAAGCGTCCGACAAACCGTTCACCTGATTCGTCAACCAGGAGCAATATCAGGGTTACGAGATACGAGTGCGACCTAGTACGGAAGTAAATACACAAAGAACATAGGAGAAACTACAAAAACTGGAGAGGTTTAGGGTCGAGTGTCTCACGAGGTACTTCGACCGGGAGAGGTAACGTGGTGACACCTGGAGGGACTTAAGGGTGGTCACAGAGAATAGACATCATATACGGCAGTGTACTAATAAAATAGAGGAATATGTAGGTATAGGAATAAAATAGAGGAATATGTAGGTATAGGTGTCACCAATTCGAGGACGATTCTCGGTAAGTTACGTGAGCTTTTACCTCTATGTTTTTTTCTTATTTTGTTTCAGGGACGGGGTTCCTCGACTGACAGACTCGACGAAATATAACAATGTGACAAAAAGTGTGAGTTCACGACTAAGAAGAGACGGAGAAGTTTGAGAGACGTGTATTGTTTGAGAAGAACCCAAGAAACGTAAAGGTCTCACTACTACGAAGTCATCGTTTATCACTAATTCTTGAGTCCTTGTCTGACTCAAGGATCAGGTACAGACATCAGTACTTTGTACAAACGAAGATAAAGGAGTAGACATCTGACTATACTCCTTCCCGACTACACCTATTACAAGTATCTAAGGATCGTCCCCGGTACGTGTGCGACTAGTGTATTGATTCACCATCGACATTAAGAATGATTCGTCCGGATACTGTGTCTAAAACATTTCCAAAAAGGACCTTAGGACCGGAGCCTCGTCGTGACCCTCTTAAAAGGATCACCCGCTCTAGGACCGTAACATGGTAGGTGGAGGCTAGTTTAGGTTGGACTCGTCCTACCCTCCTACCCTCCACGATGTTCTCTTTCGTCACCACTGAGTCTTTCGGTTGTTACGCACAGTTCTGGACGCTCCGAAGGAGACGGGTTCCTGCACGTAAAGGTGTAGGTAAAAACCGTTCTTCGAACGACAGGGACAAAACAAAGTAAAGGGCTGTGAGTCCCATCTTACCTCCGACCTTTCTTCTGAAAGGTACATTACTACCTCATGACACACGGTCCACGGTACATACGGAAGGGACAGAAGTGTCGGAAGGACGAATCTTCTGGTAGAATGAGAGTAAACTTTCTGAACTTGTGACTCTGAATTTGTCCAATTCATTGAACTGGCGTCAACGTATCGATTGGGTTGTATCTAGGTTTCGGAAAGGGGAATTATGGTTTACGGGAAATCATTTAGTCTAGACACCTTCAGGACCGGATGGGACTCGACTAGGCAGACATAAAGGGGAGGACGTTCTGGGTGAGGGTGAGTCGGGGGTCGCCAGACACTTTATCCACTGTTGAAGTGTCTTCGGACGTCGCGGTAGTAGGATATAACGTTAAGAAGTCCCGACCCTGATCCCACTCCACGTACTCCTCGGACCACGTTTTATATTCCCTCCGGGGGTGCGGGTCCAAGTACGTACACAGATAGGTACTCAAACGAGTGGGATTAGGGTCGGGACGGAAGGGGTTTCGGTTGACAGGACGATCTTAAGTGACTTCTACTGATATGGATCTGGAGGTAGTGGTACTATTGGTCCTACCCAGATTTTAAGCGACCGTTCGACACACGAGGGGAGAGGGGGAAGAGTCTAACGTACAAAGATAAGGTCCTGTTAAGGACGGGGACTTTTATAAAAAGGAGGAGGTTTTGATGGGAAACACCAAAGAAAAGTGGACTAAGAGGGAGGGTTTGGGATTAAACGTACGTTGGTCCTCCTCTGGAGTCTCTAGGAGACGGTCCCGATGTCTAAACCAGAGTCGGGTCCACAACGAGGTAAGACAACCTACACCGACTCATCTCCTAACCTCACCCCACTCCAACCCTCGCCCACCCTGTCCCGATTTGTCTCCTCCTGATCCTCCGGTCCCGACTCACCTCTCGTTCCACCAGACCCACTCGTCCGAGGAAGAGTCCATACCGTGCACCTGTCAACACGAGTGGTAACAATATTGGGTTCGGCCGGGAGGAGTAGCATGTCTTCTCCTTTACCTTCGGTGTTCCTTCCCTACTGAAGGGACTCGATTCAATCGGTCGTTGACGGTTAGGTCCGAATCTTTGGGATGGACGATGAGGTTCGTGTAAAAGGGGTGACTCAGTCCGTCTACCTCGGGTGCAAGAAGAGAACCGGGGTAATGACGGTGTCGATGGTCGAGTATTTTCCTCCACACTAAGTAGTTAGATCTTTAGTTCTGGAAAGTCACAAATCTTGGTGGGAACTATCTACGTGTAAAATGAAAGAGCCGTTTGACGTCACGCGGAAACCAAGAAGTAGATTAATTTAGACCCGAAACGACTAGAGGTCGAAACAAGTGTTGTCTAAAGACGGACAACTCTGTTATTAGTACGTACTTGTTGTGATCTAAAGTTAACGTGTAAAGGAACAACAACCTCAATTATCTAACGAGTTAGGGAAAATTCGTTTATTCCGTGGTCCAATGACTAGACTGTTTTTACTTATTGGAGTAATTGATACATTAATCTGTAAACTTTAACTTGACATACTTGCCAACACAAGTAACTCTTCCGGTAATTTTAGTATAACATTCGCAATTTTTTTCCCCCCCACCAGTACTAAGTATGAAATCGATACGGGTCGAGAGAGAGTTTTTGGAAGGGAGTATTGACTCATGATCGTTACACCAATCCCGAAGGGAACACCAAGTCGATCATTTCTTAGATGGGCGTTACGTCCTCTTGACTCAAACCTGAGTTCCAACCCTTCTCGAGGACCTCTTTCCTTTCCGATGGGTGAGGTCATAAGACCGGACCTCTTAAGGTACCTGACATGTCAGGTACCCCAGCGTTTCTCAGTCTGTGTTGACTCGTTGAAAGTGTTACACCAAGTGCCCGATGGAGAGAGTCTTAGTAGACCTCAAAACTGAGTTTTACGACACAGAATGTTGTAGGGGACTAAGAGGACTGAGTCTTCCACTCAGTCAGTGACTTCAAATTTTTCACGAGTATACCTTGAACCTGGCAAATATAGTCACTGAAGAATAAATCAAAGGCTTGAAAAACAAAAAGAAAGGAAACTCTGTACTTCAGTAATGGTGGTAGTATAGAACATAGAGACCAAGACTCAGTTTAAGTTGTTCTTTACCTTTAGTGAGATGTAAAGTAGTTTGACACAAAACTGGTTCTATCTGTACCCTCTTCCCTTAAGAGTCTTATCCTCTGTAAGCCAAAAGAGAACACCTAGTACTATCTCAATGTATCTTTCTAGGGAGTAAATGGATGACCACACAAAAGTCATTTTAAGACAACAGTTTCTACTATTTTGCGGGAATTCTAGAAATAAAAGTCAACATCCGTCTTTTATAGGTTTATGTACAGTCGTAAAAGACTTTCGAGGAAATATTCTTAAAGAAAATCACGGACTTCGGGTCCCACGTATCACAACCCGTGTCGGTCTTAGACGGTTGTACGTATAAACTGTTGTCTCAAAAAGTCTTTTACACTTAATTAAAGTCATTAATTAAACTTAATTAAGTATTTCAACTTAATTATTAAATTTTATAAATATAAAATTTATATTAAAGGTAGAAGATGAATTTTAAAAAATTGATAAAGTATACCCTGGAGCCAGGTGGTCACGTTGTCGGACCATGGATCACCGGCAAGAAACTTCGTCTGACTTCCGTGTGATTTCTGTAAACCTCTAAGAGATTGTAAGGAGAATGACTCTCCACCACGAACCCATAGGAGGGGAACTTCCGACTCACTCACGAGACTGGTAATACTACACCGTCTTTGACCGTCATACATCAAGGGTGTGAACAGGTTCACATCGGTGCATTGTTCGCGTGGACGGGACTCTAGTGGCGCGACACGCCTCGGGTTCGGTGTCCTTCTACAGGATCTTCTCTGAAGTCACCTCTTTTTATTTCCAGTCCCTCGTGGGTCCTTCCTTAAGGGACTACCAGGTCACGAATCCTGAGGTTCGAAAGTGTCGGTTCTCACACCCAAGTTAGGGACCAGACCCTTGATTCTAGGATGTTCGGGACACACCGTGTGGGGCGTGGGGCTTTTTCCTAGGGGGTCTACGGTCTGTGCACTGACTTCTTCGGTAGAACCTTTACATGGGAGGCGGGGGTATTCCCCGTGGTATACCTAGTTCCTACCTGGTGGGTCGACTCGGGAAAAACTTACGGATGGGTTGTTTTCGTACCCGTTCTCCTTTGAGGAACCGAGTTCGGTAGATAAACCTCGTCTCTTGACTTTGTTCTCGGACATAAAGAAGAAACGAGAGAGGAGTGGAAGTAAGAAAGGGAACCGGAATGAAAGAATTTCGGTAAAATGTAAGACCGAGAACACCCGTAACCAAGAGTTAGGAATAAATTTGGTCAGACCTCTAGAGGAGTTCAATACACTTGAAAACTTTTAATCTTATAATTTTTATTTACATATATGTACTGTTTTAACCCAAGACACCCGTCCTCCCGACGTCCCTCGTTACCTTTAAAGACGAACTTCATGAAATAGAAGGTACCTGGTGGAACGAGTTCCACTTCTTTCACGTTCTAGTTCCTAACCAGTCAAGAAAGACTCTTCAACGAAAGGAATAGCCATTTTCGTCCAGGACAAGTAGAAACTGTAAGCTCCTCGGNTTAACCCAAGACGTCCGTCCTCCCGACGTCCCTCGTTACCTTTAAAGACGAACTTCATGAAATAGAAGGTACCTGGTGGAACGAGTTCCACTTCTTTCACGTTCTAGTTCCTAACCAGTCAAGAAAGACTCTTCAACGAAAGGAATAGCCATTTTCGTCCAGGACAAGTAGAAACTGTAAGCTCCTCGGATCCTCATTCTATCGAGATGAAAACATAATGAATAAAACTCCCTATAAAAACAGAGAACATTGTACAATCTTCTACATAAATAAGGTACCGTCAGGTCGGACACCCCGTTTTCTTCATAGATTACGAAACGTCTTCGGACACGGAAAGAGCAGAACATAGAGGTCGAGAGTCATTTATCGAAACTCATTTACTTACTCGTTTACTTGCATACAATCAGTGACTCCGATGTTTCTGTTTACTCTGTGTCGGGGACGGGAACTCCTCGAGTGTCAGATAGCATGTGTCCGTCGTTTAATTTATGACCAATACGGAGGATCCATCGTGTAAGAAAATAAGTCTTTGTAGCAAGACAGACATAGCTCGACGACAATATGGGTATAGGACTACCTTACTGTTCGAAGTTCCTTTGTGCCAAGTCTTCTCGGGTCTTATCCCGTCCTCCGACGGTTGGTGAGTGGGATTTATCTGTCGAAGGGGCACGACCCGACTCCAGAATCGAAGCCACCCTCCTCCTTCTTCCCTCCATACAGGGTAATCTCGACACCCTCCGGTCCGTGTTAATGAATCTTCGGGGGAGTCCCTGGACAGTCTTTTCGTCCTCGTCTTAGTGATTACGTAGCAAGGTAGTCCGAAACGACTGTCTCTGACGTCTCCGTCGTCGTTCTGACGAAGTAGTGTGATGGGGAGTCTCGACGTCGGCCTCGACTTTTCAAGTCCCGTTTGTGGTCTCAACAAAACACACACTTCTCACTACTCCTTCAGTGACTAAAAGTAGTCGGACCGGGTGTCCCCGAAACTCCTTAACGGAAAACAAAAGGTGGGGTTCAGTCAAACCGTTTCACAGTCGAGTACGGAAAAAAGAGAAAAAGAAAGAAATATGGCTCCTGAAACCCTCCACCCTCTATCTCCTCCGTTTCTGGAAACAAATTTCTATTCACTGAAGAACAAGAAATGAGAGGACCCCTCGAACTCATAGTCACTGTTATATAACTACACTAGTTGTAACATACCTTGCCACGAATGGTACATAACCTCAAAACTTTCTGAAGAAAAACAAACACAATGTATCGTTCTGGTGTTCCTACAGTCCTTAAACAGTATCCCACTACGGTCCTAGACCAATTAAAGGTTCGTCATCTGAACACAAGATCGGGTCCCTCCGACTAAGGGTGTCCACCTTTACTGAAAGACAAACAATCATCTTGGACCACATTATGGATTCGTCATCAATTAAAAGACAGAAGCCATCTGAGACTCGAGGAAGTTCGTCTTTAGGGTGTTCCTTTCCATTTTTGTTGTTGTGACGTTGGGTTTCAGAAAGGGTAGGAAGTGTCAAATTTTTATAGGTATAGAATTACGAAACTCTTCTTTTACAGTAGAAATAGTTCCCGGTGAAAGACAAGATTTCGCATCGAAAAAGTAGTAGGGTAGTAACCTTAGGTTTCATTAGTGTTTGAGTGACAGAACTATTAATCCATGTTAATATTTTTCATTTCAAAAAGAAAAATCTAATTTCTCGTTGATGTCTTTGGCAACGATCATTCACCACTAATCGAACATTAATGGCACCGTGACTGGGCACTTGGAGTAGTCGTCAAGATTGACCTCTCGAGGTCAAAGTTTCCCCTTCTTGAAAGTATAAAGACTTTCATCTCGGACGAACGATCAAAACAAAGATAAGAAAATTCAAAATGGTGAAAGGTAACCAGACACGTAACGAGAATTGACACTACTCACAAAGGACACACTGGGAGGTAGGGACCACTAAAACAAATTCAGACCCGAGAATACCGGGTTCTAGGGAGGGACAGAAATCTACTCATCACTTATTTTTCAAAATAACGAATTAGACGTCCTCCACTGATCTTCCACTTTACTCCAATTTCTTTCGTATAGTTCTATCGTACGAACCAGAGAGACGAAGACTCCAGACTTTAGTAAGTCAAGGAACCCTGAGTTTTGTACCTTCTCTGGGACCACACATTTCCGTTTTGATCGTGCATTGTACCTAATGACCAGGGTTCGGTCGTTGCTGATGCCTGGGAGAACCAACGTATCAGAACAGGGAATCAGGTCTCTCGACTTGAGAGTTTACTCCTGATGTACCTTTTTTAAAGACTTCGTACTCCAAGGAAGAAGGAGGTAAGTACTTCTGACAAGACATCGGTATTCGAAGGATCCCCTACTCTACCAATCTACCGTAGTGGCTGAGTTACCTGTACGTAAACTCGTTTGCGACTCTCTATCACTTTCTGTGACTTCCAAGTGCACGGCGTCAGGAACCGTAACGTTTCTCAGCCTGTGCTGATTCGTTGACTTGTCGTTGTTTTATAGCATCTGGGTTTTTCTTGAACCTTTCTAACAAAAACAGGTTTACGAACTGAAGTCTATTTTGTTAGTGTTGGATGGGTATGTTCTATTCTTTTACTATCACCCGTCAAAAGAAACCATTGTAGGACTACAAGTCAAAGGAAGCGGTCTTCCTTTTAGGACCATACGGAAACCTCAGCCTGTCTCGACCTAAGGTCACAGACACGTCAATGAGAGACCCACACACTAAGAGTCGTCTAATAACTAGAACGGTTTGGCATTGATTAAACATTATGTGTTTATGTGTGGTCAGACGTATATAATCCTCCAAAACTCCCTCACCTCTAGATACACGACAAGGAAGAGAGAAGGAGGAGTAGGGTCGGTCAGGGAGGACGATGTCAGAGTGACGACAGGAGGAGTCCCGGCTCCTGTTACAGGTTCAGATTAGTAAGGGTCCCCTCATGTATCCTGTATCGTATTGAACTTGTGAGCTATATTTAACATTTCCCTTTGTAAGAACGGAGGAAGTCTTATCGGTCTATTTGATTCGTTCGTCCATCATATAGGGTACTACTCAATTTGTTTCAAGGGGTTTGACCCATCGAATCTTGTTGTTTATAGGTGTACTTCCGTAGTCCTTTCGAGACAAGCCCCGGAGAGAGGATGGAGAGACCATCGAAGAACATACCGTCCTATTGCGGTCAGAAGTGTGCGGAGAGAGGGTCAAAAGGGCAAAATTCTTGTAGTCAGTAAAACCTAACCCCCGACGTGACGAGGTCACACCGGAGTAGAAAATATAGTAAGGTAGATGTGGTGGTTTAGTCCAGAGTGTGAGACTGGACTACCCTTAAGCTTGAAACTATATAATTAGACCCCCTCTGCGTAAAGTTAGATATTGTGTGATTCAACACCCTGTCATTAGCGACTTTTAGAAGACCGTCCAGGAGGAACTGTAATATAATTGTGAACCCTAAGTCCTGTTTCATTGAACACCGGTCGGGGAGTCCACAAAGTCTTTCTGTTAATGAACCTTTTTGTTGGAGTTTGGGGAACCATAATCGTCTAGTCCCTTTGCACAGTATCACGTCTCAACGTTTCAGTGCACGTGTTTTCTTTCCCCTCCCTTTCGGACCTCCTTTTACCTGTTCTGTTGGTGTTCCCGGGATTGTCGGGGCAGTTCTTACAGTGTGTTATCCATTTCCCAGAGACTCCGGGCATGTGAGAAGAATCTACATCCTTCAGAGAAGGACATTGATTCCGACACGGAAATGGCTTGGATCCTTCGAAAACCAGGGTGTTGTCACTGTACACTACGTTTCTGAAAGTCAGGGGTCCTCTTTCCATAAACAGTTCCTATAGATCCGAACTTTTGACCCGACATATTCTTATTTCAATTAAATCTAAGAAAAAAAAATTATTATTTAAATAACCTTTTTACAACTTGTTTCTACACCTTTTGGAGGTGTTACCTTTACTACTTTCTATTGATTCCCTTTAATTCTAGAAGTCTTCACATCTTTCTAGGACATAAATATACAACCTTTAAAGAAAAAAATTAAATTTAAATAAATAAAATTAACCTCCGATTAATGAAATGTTGTAACATAACCAAAACGGTATATAGTTGTACTTAGGCGGTGCCCATATGTGCACAAGGGGTAGGACTTGGGGGGAGGGTGGAGGGAGGACATGGTAGGGAGACCCAGTAGGGTCACGTGGTCGGGGTTCGTAGGACATAGGACGTAGTTTGGACCTGAATTGTAGTGTATAAAAACAATCAACCCTGATCGACTCTTTTAAAATCTTATTAAAAGTTTATAACCTTATCATTACCTCTCGTTGTAAAACAGTAAAAGTTCCGTTCCCTCCTAGTTCCCCTCTGAGTTTAATACCCTCCACGTCAAGTTTCACCTAAGCTCTTCTTTAAGGATTGTCTCATTAAATAAAAAATTTTTTCATTTTGACACAATAGAAGGAATGTATACAATCTATGTTTCCACCCGAGGAGAGACAATATTTTACTCGGATCAGTAAGGACTTATAGTTTCTCGATCCGAAATAGAAAAGTAGTAAAAATGCCTGACACGAGTATTGAATGTGTCCACGTCTCGACTCCAGATCCCAGTGTCCCTACTGTCCTCGTCCAAGATAGGAGTTTCTCAAGTGGGTGAGTACAGTGAATCGGTTATAGACCAACAACTTATTTTTGTATTTACCTCTATATTTGTGTCTAGTTAAGATTACGTTATCGTATCATGATTACCGACGGGGTCATGGTACAAAGATACAGATTGACACCGGTTTTAGTAAGTTCCTACGAAACGTCCCGAAGGGACCTCCGAGTCGTCATTTCTTAGGTGGACGGTTACGTCCTCTGTGTCCAAGTCAGGGATTAGACCCTTCTAGGGTACAAGGTAACTCGTTAATCGGGTACCCGGTGTTGACGACTCGGACACGAGATCTCGGGTCTTCGGTGTTGATGACTTCGGACACGTGGGATCTCGGGTACGAGAAATTTTTCTCTTCGGTGACGTTACTCTTTGGACGAATGGTGTTGATCTCTTTTCGGACAGCCGTTGTTTCTGGGTCGTGTCGGTTATTATTTACTTACTTATTTACTTTAATAAAAATTTTTTGTCACGAAACGTCTTCTCAACCGTAAACCCGTGGTAGAACTTCCTACTGACAACCAAACGTCTTACCCGTACTTCCTTACCCTGTGAGTGGTCTCCGTATCACTACCCGATAAACCTACGACTCATGTCACACTAAACTCATCTCCACTGGATCATCTTCAGTTCCTCCCCGGTCACTAGTCTCTCCTCCACTCTCCGTTCATTTTACGTATTTGGGGTCAAGAAGTCTCCCAGAGAACTCGACGATCACTGAGTCTACGGAAAACTCACACCAGGCGACAAAAGTCCTGAGGGAGATGTGTCGGACTGGTATTCCGTGAAATAAAACAGGAAGTGAACATTCAACATTTTGTTTTCCTAATAGTGACTACTATAAGATTTCTGTTCCGACCTACTGCAGTGAGAAGTTGAACCCTCATAAGTCAAAGTCACAGTCCGGAAACACTTGGAAGGGAGAGACAGTCCTCTCTGGGTGAACACTAGTGCTACTTGTTTCGACTTGTTCGGACTACGGTCGAAGAAAGGTCTCTTCCTACCTCGAAGCCCATCCTCTACCTCCCTACCTTCGTGTTCGATCGACCTGAGAAGACACTCCCACCTCGGCCGGTGTCGGTGGGACGACAACTTGAGAACGGTCGAATAAAACAACGTATCTTTAGAGTAGACACGTGACCCTCTCACCGAGACACCTCGAGTGTTCGAGTCCCTTGTACGAAACGGTTTGTGACGAAGAATCTAGGATTTTAACAATGGCTTGGTTTGAACCGAAGTGAGTGGGTAGATGGCTGTGGTCCTACACCACTTCCTTTTATACCGTAAATAAATGGTTCATTCCTCTCACTCGTTGAGTACGAGTTTTATGGGTTTGAAAGCTACCGAAAGACCCCAAAATTTCGGTCACAATCTCCACTCTCAGAGTCCCATCCACTAGTCGAGGACCAGGAAAAGGACTAACCATCCATCACTCCATTTACCCACTACAGAGTCCTTAGAGTTAGTAAGGTTGGTCAGACCCTCCACACACGAACACCAGTCGTACTTTAGTGGTAGGAGACGACCCAAAACACCCCTTCCCGTAGTCTAACAATTGAAATAGGGAAGTCCCACTTGAACTTTCGGACACTGACAACAAGATTAGTAATTGACGAACTCAGACGAGAAACCTTCAGTCTCTTACAGTGTCTTCCTTTCACCCTTTACCCCTCTGACCAGGGGTGTTCCAGAACGATCAAAAGTCAAGGGGGGTGTCGGAAAAGAAACTATAGGGAGTCAGGACTCCCCTTGTCCTGTTCTTTCCCTTACTTCAAAGTTTCCCTTGAGTCAAAATCCCCCTGAGTCAAAGTCCAAGAGTACTCTGCGTTATTTCGCTCCATACTCGTTCCCTTCTTCTCCGACTTCCCTTCGTCGAGTCTCCTCGAAAGGTGTGCCTTCGCAGACGACTCGTGAAAGATGGAAAATCCGTGACACGAGGACGACCTACGTTTGTGGTATAAAGGGACGGACGTCCGTAGGGTACACCACTCTCTCTGTAAAGGAGTCGTCTTGTCTGTTGATTTTCGTCAGTGTTATATGTCCCTAAATTCCCCTATCCGTTTCCTCCGGTACCTGGAAGCCTCGTCGGGATTGCATCGTTTCGTAAGACCCGTACCGTCGGTCTAAGTTCTTTCCTGAACGAGTCATACCGGTGTTCATTCCATCGAGTCGACTTATTAGACGGACGTTACGGCTTCTTAGGTAAAGTTAGGGACCCAGTCCTTCTAGGGGATCTCTTCCCTATCCGATGGGTGAGGTCATAAGGACCCGAAGGGACCACCGAATCTGCCATTTCGTAGACGGACGTTACACCCTATGGACCCAAACTAGGGACCCTACCCTTCTAGGGGACCTCTTCCCTGCCGATGGGTGAGGTCATAAGACCGGACCTCTTAAGGTACCTCTCTCTTCAGACCGCCCGATGTCAGGGTTTCTCGACCTGTGTTGACTCCCTGAAAGTGACCACCCCGATTCAAAACACCACCCCCGTTTATACTGCCGTCTCTGACCTTCCGTCTATTTTCACTTGCCACGACCCTAAAGAGACCGTCTAGTCACTTATTATGAAGGGGAGGGTTACGTCCCCCTCGTCCAAGTTAGGGATCAGTCCCTCGATTTTAGTAGGGTGTACGGAACCCCCACATTTTTTTGTTTGTATTACGTCTTCGTTACAAGATTGTTTAAGTTCTTTCGGAAATTTTTACCAGACGTAATTTTCTTTTTTTTAGAAATTTTTTTTTTTTTTTCCACATACCACGATTCCTCGATTGTATATTGTTCTCTTGGATTATCGGAGTGTCCCGGACGGCGTGTCGACTCCTGGGTCAGAGCGACCCGATCGTCGGTTCCAGGGTGTGGAAATCGTGTGTGTGTTCGTTCGTGGGTTCCCACGAAACGATGATGACGTTGCCAATATGACTCTTTTGGTCCCTTCTCGTGTCAACATTTCTCATTAATCACAACACTGATTTATTTACTTGCGGTGGACACGTAGGACAAACCCCTTTACTCAGTTTAATCACTTTGTTCAACGTATTAGTGTCGTTTACGGTTAGAGTCGGTAACGTCGGTCCGACCGGTAAAGATCAAAATTACTCGCCGAAGCACTAGTCACAAGTAAGTCTACTTACTTCTCCTTATAAGCCACATGCAAAATAAAAATTAGCGTATGTATTATACATTAACGACGGTCTTTTAAAAAAAATTTAATCAGTTTTTAAATTTTCAATTTCAATGAGATTTGGGTGGTACGTCCTTGTTGACAATGGTAAAACCACGTGTATAAAAATCTGAAAGTATTTATACATATAAATATTTTCGGCTAATAAACAATAAGACAAGAGAATCGAATGTAAACTAAAGTCAAACCCCCCCAAAGAAAACAAAGAAGGGGAAAAATTTTTTTATACTGTCACTGCTCAAAACGAGACAATACTCAAAAAGAAACTAAGGGAGGGTGAGAGGGGTAGGGTAAGGTCCTTAGACCTTCCATTACCTTTAACAAATTTTAAGAAAACTGACAATGGTAGTCTAAAAAATTTTATGATGACTGTACACAAATTTTAGATACAAGATTTGGAGACAAAGAGTTGATAATTACAGTTTTTACTTTGTTATAGATAACTGAGTGGGGGTACATGTCTACTTTTTACGAGTGTGAAAAGGAAGGAGGTCGAGGTTGGGTATGGTGGGAAGGAGGGTCAAAAACAATGAGGTTCAAAAAATAGAGTCAAGCGTTACCAATTCGATAACTAACAGTGTATTACCCTGGAGAACGAAGTTCTAACTCTAGCGCAAATGTAAGAGGAATCTTTGTTACGATAAATTGTTGCAAACGAAAGGAGTCGCAGGTGTGACGACCAAGTCGAGTCAATGGTCTCTCTTGTGTGCGTACGCACGGTTCAGCGAAGTCCGTACAAACTGAGCGCTGCGATACCCGACATCAGGCGGTCCGAGGAGACAGGTACCCTAAAGGATCCGTTCTTATGACCTCACCCAACGGTACGGGAAGAGATCCCCTAGACGGGATGGGTCCCTAGCTTGAACGTAGAAAATGGAGAGGAAGCAACCGTCCACCCAAGAAATGGTGATCGTGGTGGACCCTTCTGTCTTGTGTAGTCGTAAGATTTCGGAAAAGGACCGACTTTTGCAGAAGAGGAACGGAAGGAAATAATGACTATCTTAAACCCTTCATTGGTAAGAGGGACTTTTTGTGTCTCTGTCTAAGTTGACTATAGAAAAAGAACATATGTCCTATATAAAGAAAAGGGACCTAAACTCCTTCAAAGAAATTTTTTTTTTAGAACTATAAGTCACCTGCATTTACAAAGAGACAAACGTGTCTCGGGTGTCATTTTGAAATTGATCTCCCAAAAAAAAAAAAGAAAAAAAACGGTAGAGTCTAAAAAGAAGTGATAGGTAAAAACCCCTCAAATGTAAATAGGTAAAATAATGGGAAAGATGATCGAATTAAAATAACTCTTTAGTAACTGTATGTAGTAGACACATTCAAATTCCGTGTGTGTACTACCAAACTACATAGTCACACACACACACACACACACACACACACACACGCGCACGCACGCACGCAAGGGAAGTCAGTACAGGATGAGAAACGTTGGGGTACCCGAATCGGGAGACACGTACCCTAAAAGGTCCGTTGTTATGACTTCACCCAACGGTAAGGGAGGAGGTCCCCTAGATAGTTATGTATATAACATTTACTAAAGGTGTAACCAAGTTATTTTTAGGTGAAAAAGTATATCTATGTTATTCTTTTCTTTTTCTAAAAGAGGAATACTACTCTTGTGAATCCCAAATGAGAGAATCGAAAGAACATATAGTATGTCGTCACAATCGATATTAGTACAACATATAATGTTGGGGCGACGACGACGACGACGATTCAGCGAAGTCAGCACAGGCTGAGACACGCTGGGGTATCTGCCGTCGGGTGGTCCGAGGGGGCAGGGATCTTGAATGAATAGAAAACTGAAGATCAAGTAGGGAAAACTGGTAGAAGAAGGTTTAGGGAAAGGAAGGTCGGAGATGACGACTATTGGTATCAAGACTAGAGAAGAGATACTAAAAAAGAGAAAGAGACAAAAACTAAGATGTACATTCATTTTAGTGTCTCATAGACGGAAAGAGACATACGGATAAAGTGAGGTGTATCACGGAAGTCCAAGGTAGACACGGTAGTGTTGTCAGTACAAAGGAGAAAAATATCGACTTATTTACCCGAAGGTATATCGAGTTTGCCTCTTCCGTGACCGTAGGGTGAGGTCGTGAGAACGGACCTTTTAGGGTACCTGCCACCTCGGACCATCCGACATCAGGTACCCCAGAGCTTCTGACTCTGGTGTCCTGACTCGCTGAAGTGAAAGTGAAAAGTGAAAGTACGTAACCTCTTCCTTTACCGTTGGGTGAGGTCATAAGAACGAACCTCTTAGGGTATCTGTTTTTTCGGACCTCCCGATGTCAAGTACCCTAACGTCTCTTAGCTTATGCTGACTCGCTGATCGTGTGATTATAAGGTTACAAATATAAATGGTGTTAAAGAAATAGGGAGGTAGGAACTTACCTATGTAAAAACGTTTTCGTCTTAACGATCTAGTATACCATCAAAATTAAAGATTCCTCCGAAATAGGACAAAAAGGTATCGTTGAGAGGGTTAAATATCAGGGTGAGTAACACGCGTTCCTAAGGGAAAAGAAATATAGGTGTGGTTATAAACAATAGTGAACAGAAAAACTACTACCGGTAAGATTACCCATTACTTCACTATTAGAGTAACAGCAAAATTAAACGTAAAGGGATTACTAATCACTCTGAAGGGACCACCGAGTCGTCATTTCTTAGACGGACGATTACGTCCTTTGCGTCCAAGTTAGGGTCAACCCCTTCTAGACGGCCTCTTCCTTTACCGTTGGGTGAGGTCATAAGAACGGACCTCTTAGGGTACCTGTCTTCTTGGACCGTCCGTTGTCAGGTGTCCCAATGTTCTCTCAACCTGTACTGAATCGTTGATCCGTTGTTGTTACGGATCACTACGACTTGTAGAAGAGTACACAGAAAACAAGAAAGCATATAGAACGAATCTCTTTACAGAAAAGTCCAGGTATCGGGTAAAAATTTGATCCACAAAAAACAAACAAAAAAGATAACTCAACATACTTAAGAAATACAAAACCGATAATTGGGGAATAGTCTATATCCCAAACGTTTACAAAAGAGGGTAAAATATGTAATATAAAAGTGAAACAAATCCCGTCATATGTAAAAACTTTACCTAAGAGAGTCTAACCAAGACTAACGAAGGAGTAAATAAGAACAACACGTATCGATATATATGACACATGGACTAAAAAAAAGAGAGAGAGAAAGAGACTTAAGACCGATTTAGATTTTAAGACCACTCACAGAGTGGAATTATCAATGATTTGGTCTAACTAAAAGACTTAGTAAAGTCCCATAAAAACTTCATGTCTAAGGAATCGAAGTGGTTTCCGGGTGAGTTAGTTTTAGAGGATATACATTGGGATCCTTATACATAAAATTCATAGGAGGGGGAAGACACTAGTATATCCAAACCTTGGTGACCGGATAAGGTGATCAGATTAAGGTAAATTAAGTCCTTGTTAAGAGGAGAAGTGACGAAAAATCGTCAAAATTTAAGATGTCACCTTAATAAACGAATGAACATAAGAAAAGTCCTTTCTTACACGGACGTCATGTCCTCTGTACCCAAACTAGGAACAACTCTTCTAGGGGATCTCTTTCTTTACCGTTGAGTGAGTATAAGAACGGGCCTTTTGGAGAACCTGTCTCTTCGGACAGTCCGATGTTAGGTACCCCAGAGTTTCTCAGTCTGTGTTGAATCGTTGATTTGTTGTTAAGAAAAGTATTTTAGGGAAAAATAGAGGTAAACAACGGAATACTGGAAAGGAAATGGTTCAAACATAAGACTTATTAATGGAACTCTTATGTTCCATCAATGAGAATTTGAAAACAGAAAGAGAACACCACTTAAAAAAGGTCAGATAAGAAGGGAGTATACAATACAAATAAAGGAACCCAAATCTAGTACAAATACCAGACACCACACCTTGGTAAAAAATTACGGAACCACCCTCGGATAAACTATTGAATGAGAAGTAACCATGGAACCCATTGAAGAGACGTAAGGGTCCGTGAGAATTGAACTCCACGTAAATGTATTATTCAAAACAGTAAGTGAACGGAGCCCTCTTACCTTTCCTCGGTCAAAGTACTCATCTGGGTCGTTCTCTTGAAACGGAATGAGTCGTAACGATGTACAAACCCTTGAGTACATAGTTCTGGCCAAAGAGGTATAGAACCCATCTGAAATGGGAGGGGTGATAAGACAAATGGATCACACCGACGTAGATTATGGAGACCACTTAACAGATTAGTACACTATCTTAAATGTAGACCCATCTTGAATGTACTTAACCTCGTCATAGGATAGATCAAGGTCTTACAAACAGGACAAAGAAATCCTTACTGGTGTAACGACTGTCCAATGTTAGGGGTGAAGTGTCCTCAAGACTCACCAACCTGGTATCCGTAATAAGAGGGTGTGACGTGAAAGTGAAAAGTGAAAGTACGTAACCTCTTCCTTTACCGTTGGGTGAGGTCACAAGAACGGACCTCTTAGGGTCCCTGTCTCCTCGGACCACCCGACGGCAGCTACCCCAGCGTGTCTCAGCCTGTGTTGACTTCGCTGAATCGTCGTCGTCGTATAAGGTGTCACAAGGTATTTTACCTGAGAGAGGTGAAGGTCGTCTGACGGGACGGAGGTCTTGGGAAGGGGACCTACAACCTCATTCACGTGGTTTTTCAGTTTATTATCGGGGTTTGATCTTTATTCGGGTTATAGGTAGACGTCAATACCAATTATTTAAAACGACAAACGTGTTACCTTTCATTTAAGATTAATCGGTGTACGGAGTCACACCTATTTACAGTCTTTGTTTCAACTTGTTCCCAGATTACCTTCGGTACGCCAGACTAACTAAGTGTAGAGAAAGGTTTGTCCGTCTCGAATCGTTATGTAATGAATCTCTATACATATGTCCATCATCTCCATCTCCATAAAAAATTTTTCGTTCACTTGTTACTTGGGTTCATATCTACTAGTGTCCACTTCCCCTCCTCTCCCTCGACCCTATTCTGGGAGGTCTGTAAACTTGAGTGACGATTGTAAGATGAACGATTTTAGTCATCCACTACGGACTCATAAACAAAATACCAAAAAAAATTATCATTGTGACTAAAAAATTACTGTTACTAAAATTTACAAACACGTAAATTTCAAAATTACATCGAATTATTGAGGAACATACATTAGATTTCAGTACAAGTTGAGAAAAAACTAGGGTACCCGACATTGGGTGGTCCGAAGAGACAGGTACCCTAAGAGATCCGTTCTTATGACCTTACCCAACGGTAAAGAAAGAGGTCCCCTAGAAGACTGGGTCCTTAGTTTGGGTGTAGAGAACGTAACAGTCCGTCTAAGAAATGGTGACTCAATGGACCCTTAAATTATTAAAGTTATTATATAATTTAGATTAGAGTTATTAACAGTATTGAGGAAAAGTACTTACTGTGAAGTATTAAATTTTTTAATTTTCGTTTTTATTCGGTACATTCTCTCCTTTATGGATTCCTACTGGGAAGTCGACAGGGGTGAAAGTCGGGTGACACCGAACCTCCCGGGACACAGACAGTACCCCTTCCCCCGAAGTGTGTCCTGGTACAAGGAAGGTCGGTGGTGGGTACAACGGTCCGAAGGATTAGATCACTACGAATCACTACAACAAACTGAAAGGGTTTTACGGAAGGTGAACAAGGGTTTGTTGATACTAGTTGAGTATCTTACTCTTAAACATACGGAAGGGAGTCAAACTCAAAAGATCTATGATTACTTACCGAAAAATCCGTTGGACTAAATCGTGGTTCTGTTCCGTCAAGGGATGAGGACGAAGAGAAACCTAAAGACTTTCCTCCTTCCACCCCTTTGAACGAAAGTACACTCTGAAAAGGAGGTCTTTGTCCTTATTACCGATCTTGGTATTGTGTCCCATTATAATCGTCATCATACTGGTACTAATTATGCCTTGTAGTAACAGTTCATTGTGACGTACATAAGTGAAGGATGTTTCCGTCCCAAGTACGGTAATACGGTAGTCTGTTCCTGTCACTCCGAGTCCCTCAACTTTACTGCACAGGGAGAAAAACTTCGATATAAGAGACAGGTTTCGGGTGGAGGTAGGTGAGGTAGTGTCACGGGTTACGAAGTTTGGATATCAGTCGAGATCAACTTTCTATGAAAGTTAGTAAGTCACTAATAAACAACTCGTAGACAAAACTTGACCTGGTCCACGATTCCTGTATCGTTACTTATTCCGTATGTAAAAGTGACGACAAGACTGGGAATTTTATATCCTGTCTTATATCTGTCATTTCTTTTTTACCGTGTTTATTGATTCTTTCCTGTCAACACTTCTTCACTGACACATTATCACATATTCCCTTTTGGCTCCGATGTCCCAGTCCCTTTCCTAAAGTCTTCCTCACTGGTTTCTTATTTGTTCAATTAGTTTGTTTCTTCACCCCTCTCCTTTGAAATGTTCTCCACATCGGACATCTTCTCGGGTCCCAGACTCCTCTTGAACCATTTGACTTCTTTGATCGTCCTCCCGAATCACTCTGTCCACCTGCCAGCAGTCTCTACTCCCGTAGTGTGAAGTCCTGGCACATTCGGTACCAGTCCTAAAACCAAAATAAGGTTTTCCTTCCCGTCCAGAGGTTTCCCAAAGTGCTTCTCCCTCTTCGTACCAGTATCGGTAACGAAACAGATGATTCTTCTTCCATTTGTCTCGTCTGGTCGAATAAAATTAGGTTTTATATTGTACCTTACTAATTGTATAATATGATTAGTATAGGACATAATAATGTCTAAACAAATTTCAGATATCATAGGCATTCTGAGACATTTACCTATTTTATACAGTGAGAGTGAGATGTATAACCTGTAACTTTTATCTAGACCGTTCGGAATTTTAGAGACCGCAAGTGTTGAAAAGTTCAACTTCTACACAGAAGACTTTTCCTGCACAGTGATAGAACTCCGTCGGGGGTACGAAGAACGGTACCGGGCGGTAGTGGTCAGTCTAAACAGACAGGAAGACGTTTGTTTTCCCACCCCGGTCCTTGACGGTTTTGACGAAGTCGAGAAGTTCCCAGATTTCTTTATATATATGGTGTACTGTTTTACTTACCCAGAAACGAAAAGTAGTTGGAAAACAAAAATATTTAAGAGTAAGTCACAGATATTTCCCGGGTGGATCGTCTAGAAATATTTTAGTCTTTCAATTAAAATTATATTGTGATGAACTAATGGGAGGTCGGAAATTGGGGGAGATCACCGTAAAATAGAGAACAAAAAGGTATTTGACCCTTTACTGACTAGTGAGAGGTCGTATTCCGATGGACCTTACCGCTTACCAGGGCAAGTGTGGACAAATAACTCTTGGACACGACACCTCGACGACGTAGTATACGAAACCTTTACCTACTGTTTCTACTCGTTTGGTCGAAAAGACGGGAGTTCACCGGAAGTCAGAATCCGCTAGTTTTCTAACGTCATCTGACATTACATATACGACGGTTCTACCGAGTGTTTGAGCTGAAAGTATTTGTCCTCTCCTTGGTCCTCTCGGAAGTCAATGAGTCTAGAGACCGTCCTCTTCAATGAAAAAAATTTAACCGTATATTAACGAAATGTTACAACACAATCAAAGACGGTATGTTACTTTACTTAGTCAATATATGTGTGTATGTTGGGGACGAAGAACCGGGAGGGAGGGTGGAGAGAGGGGTAGGGTCGGTAGATCCATTGAAGCCTCGTGGTTCGACTCGAGGGACACGGTATGTCGTCAAGGAACATATCGATTTTGTCAGTAGATAAAATGTGTATCATTCCATAAATACCCCGAAGGGAGTACCGAGTCCGCTATTTCTTAGACGGACGTTACGTCCTCTGGTTTCAAACTATGGACCAACCTTTCTAGGGGACCTCCTCCCGTACCGTTGGGCGAGGTCATAAGAACGGACCCATAAGGTACTTGATTCCTCGGACCACTCGATATCAGGTACCCCAACGTTTCTCGGTCAGTACTGACTCGTGGATTGTGTGTGTCACATAAATACAGTTCGGTTTGGACGATTAAGTAGGATGGGAGGGGAAGGGAGTGACACAGGCTTACGGGTAGGAGATACAGACACAGAGATAAGGACGGGACCTTGATTCCAGTACACACATTAAAAAGATCTAAGGTCGAAGTACGTAATTATTTGCTATAAGGGAAAGGTTGAGTTCAGTGAGGCACACTGTCTGAGACCCAGGTAGGTGTAGAGATGACCACTGGGGCAAAGTAAGGAAAAGACCGACTCATCATACGGTGACACATGTACAAGGTGCAGCAGAGATAAGTAAGTAGACAGCTACCTGTGAATCCAACGAAGGCCCAGGACCGACAACATTTATCACGACGTCACTTGTGACCTCATGAACACAGAAAAACTTAATACCAAAAGAGTCCCATCCTCAAGTAAAATTTTTTATAACTTTCAGGCACGGAGACTTTTTAAGTACTGTAATCTTAAGACCTGATAGACAAGTACATGAGGGATGTACTACGGGAAGTGACTCAGTCAGAGAACTTGTTTAGAAGAGGCTTGACGGACGGAGAAACCCTAGTGAGTATATGTACAAACGTACGGTGATGCACGAGTGAGGTACCTTCCCTGGTTCTCTCGATAACAATTCAACAAAAGGAAAAACTAAACGAAGAGACATTTATCCTACCTTTTGGTCGATACCATTCGATTAATATGGCTTCGTAAATGAAAGACGACGATTTACCGTAGTACATCTTCCGTAGGGGCGGGGTGGTGGAGTCTTCTTAAATCGTAAATTGACGTCATTGATAAAAATACAATCTACTTTGTGGACTGATTGGAAATCCTGGAGCGAACGGTACTTCATATTCATAGACTGATCGGTTCCTTCGTAGGACCAGGACGTCTTACCGTACCACATAACACAGGTGATGAGTCATATTTGGAGGTCAGCGGTATTACATCGTCGAAGAAACACTCTCTCAACCTACCCCGACACCCCCCACCCTACTAAATTTATCGTTAAGGTCATGTCTAAGTATAGAATCATTTGAGGATTTTCTCCGACTTTACCAAGAAAATGAACCACTGGGACTACGACCCTTTCTAACTTTCATTTTCCTCTTCCTCCGTCGTCTCCTACTCTACCAATCTATCGTAGTGACTAAGTTACTTGTTCTTAAAATCGTTTGAGGTCTTCAGTCACTTCCTGTCTCCTTGGACTGTACGACGTCAGGTACCCCAGTGTCTCAGCCTACACTGAATCGCCGACGTGTCGTTTACAAGAAGTTCAGCAGTGGATCGACCCTGGCACTCAAAACCCAGAGAATGTCTTCCACTGTAAAGTGACGTATGAGGAGTCAAATACCATTGAAGTACGGCTAAGTCCCCATTAACGAGGGTTTAAGAAATATTCTTTTTGAGTCAACAGTAAACGTAAAATCTAGGGACTTTACCTAACCGTCCGTAAGCTCTCAATTAGGTAGAAGATCGATATTCAGTATATATATAAAAACAGTAAGAGGTTAAACTGTGTCACCTTGTCCCACGACAATAACTCTTTAACTTCGTGGTCTACACTAATTTATTCTAGTGTGTAAAGTAAGACAGAAATTAAAGTGTAGTGAGAAGTCGTCGACTTAGACATACGAGGGGGGTACCTCAGTCGGTCGTGGTCCGAAAGAATCACACGGGTCGTCTCGCCATCGTTTTACAAAGGTTTCAGTCGGTGGGACGACCCGAGAACACTCAGTTTAGACAAAAACGGAGGTTTCTTAAGTTATAACGATCTAGACCAAATAATTTGATAAGGAGAGGGATCTCTCATTCTAGGGACCGTTGAAATGTAGTAATTACGAGTTAAAGTTGATTCTCCGTAATTTTTTTTTTTTTTTTGGATCTTAGTTCTTATTTCTTTGTTAAACTTCAGAAGGGAGTCGGAAGGGAACAAAGACGACACTGAAGAGGTAGAGAGAGCGGTGGGTGGGACTAAGAAACGAAGATCCTTATTCTCAACCTTTACCGTAAATATGTAGACGAAACGTTCGTACAGAATTCTTCGATGTAAACACTGTAAGGACTACAGCAACTTTTTACTTCAACTTTAGTCCCCGGTAAAGAGTCTACTTCCGAGTCACACGTACTGGGCACGACAACACGTAGTCCGTCAAGTCCTAGTTGTTATCACTTCGTCACAAGACGGAACTCTTCACTCATCACCAGGAATCGTATGAACCGTACCGGTATCCCGGTAGCATTTACATCAGAAACTCCTCTCTTCTTATCGACAGGGAAGGGTCGACCCATATGAGAAGGAAATGTTGGTCTTAGGTCTGATTCTGGTCTTTACTAGTTGACCTATGATACTACACCGAACTAAGTAAGGTGTTTATGTCTACCTTGTATACTTACATACATCCCGACTCGTGACCGGAATCCGTACGATTCGTTTGTAGCAGTGACGATACCACTTCGAACAGAGGAAGGAGAAGCACTAGACTGGAGACGAACGAAGAGGAAAGAGTAGGTGAGTGGGGGTCACACGAGCAGTCCATCTTATTGGACGGCAGAACACTCGAAGTGAGAAAGACCAAGTACACAGATCGGTTGGACTTGAAGGAAGATGGGTAAACAGACGGACCGAAGGACCGGGTCGTAGTCCAGAGTAAAGGAGGTACACTACCGGAACGAAGGAGGAGACACGAGTGACTTTACATAGAAGAACAGAAAGCAAGTAATAAATTGTAAAGGTTCCCATTTCTCACGGAGAATGAGTCATACCAGGTGTAAGACGGATTGTGTATCACCCGTGAGTTCTTTGTAAACACCTTAATTAGACACTTAAGTAAATATGGGAATTTATTCTGGGTATACATGAGTAAACGGGAAGTATGTCAAAAACATTCTGGGTGTTTTATTTGAGAATTTTCCTTCATCTAACACTGTAGATATTGGAATATTGGGATTAACATGACTCTTTAATTGTGAGGACACATGAAAGAATACTTTGAGTGGAGGACAGGGACCATACGAAAAATTATTCTTACCTTGGGGGGGACCGTTTTAATTTAACCTTGACAATCTTTATAATCCGCCAAGAAACAACCTTAGTGAAGACCTCTTAATGGTTCGGACACGAAAGGAATGACTCATGTTTAATTTCAAATAAAATTTTTATTCTTTTTCTTCTTTGTCTAAACGTCGATACTTTTTATCTGTACGTATATCTATTTTCCAGATTCCGTTACCCATTTTTACTTTCTCACACAAACCCACCACACTAATCCCATATAAAAAGAATAAAGTTTTACAGGAAATTATAAAATATTAAATAACAACTACCTTTTTCATAATTTTTCTCTTTGTTAGAAGAAACTTTTTTCGTGTATAGGTCCTCCAAAAACGAAATGAAAATACTCGTGTTTACTTGGTCAATTTTCAAAAGGGACTCGTTTGTTTATAAAAAGTACACAAAAACACAACATATCTGAAAAAAAATTAGAGTCCGAAAAGTAGTCGTTGTACAAGTCAGTGAGGAAGTTTTTCATTTGTGCTTTATAGTTGATATACAGTCCGTGAGACTATACGTGAACAAAAGAGACATAATTTTTCTACTAAACGTCATATATACACATAGTTTAGGAGTGTAACATATGGAACTCGAATGTGTCACACTACACAGTAGATATAAAGTTTTTTCGATCTTCTTCCCTGAAGGGACCACCAGGTCGTGAGTTCTTAGACGGACCGTTACCTCCCCTGTACACAAGATAGGGACCACTCCCTTGATCTGGGATGTACGGCGTCTCGTTGATTCGGGCGCACGGCTTTGGTAACTCAGGAACCCGGTGTTGATCTCTCACGCACACGGCGTTACTTTCTAGGGAGCACTGCGTTGATTCTATACTACGTTTATTTATTTAGGTTTATTTATTAAACCTAACTTAGGTTAGATTTATTTATTTATTCGATCTTCTTTTTATTACTGTCTTAAATTATCGTGAAAGATGGAGGAATTCGAGAAGGAATATGTAGTCTTGATGGTAGAAAGTGTTGAGATATCTATCCTGTACATAACCTCTTTGTTATCGACGAGATTGTTTATATAAGGTTTCTCAATCACCGAAGCAACAGAGAATAAATTGTAGGATCGACTTCCAACGTTCAGTTCCCTACTGATAAGGTGTGTCCCTAAATGCCCGGTCTCGATTGTCGGTAAGACGGTAGAAACACTCACAATCAGCGAGTCAGTTCAGACCGAGAAACGTTGGGGTACCTGACATCGGGTGGTCCGAGGAGACAGGTACTTTAAGAGGTCCGTTCTTATGACCTGACTCATCGACAAGAGAAGAGGTCTCCTAGAAGGACTGGGTCCCTAACTTGGGCTCAGAGGACGTAATGTCCGTCTAAGAAGTGATAGACTCGGTGGTCCTTTCGGGGACGGTAGAAATTATATGGTAAAGACTACAACTATGACGAGGTTAGAAATAATAAGGTTAGACCTTCATTTCCCGGAACTCGTCCTTTGTCTCCACTATCTGTAGTGAACACGAATGTAGGATAGTCGTCCTCGAATTAGTGTACTGGTGTGGTCGGAGTTCCCATCAAACCTTAATATAGGATCAGAACACGAGTCTCACTTCCCTTCTTACCTGAACACCCGTATCGATTGTCGGACAGGGTGTCGTCTATAGAAATTTAACAGTAAACAATCTACTTTTTTTGATTCCGAGTTTCTCCAACTAGAGCTTTAGGGGGTTAATTTGTACTTGATAGTCTTGATCTTCAGACCGAGGACTTCGGATCTAGTTATAGAGAAAGTAGTGAAGTGTAACGGATCTTGATCTTACTCTCGTTTTCCGACCGAGACCCCTTCGGTCACCGAAGGGATATCGACGGGACACGTGACCGACGTCTTTGTACTTGGCAGGATCGTGTCGGGTCTTAATCAATAAGAAGAGAACAAAATAACCACGTCGGAACTGGTCTCTCCCCTACGAGGATCACAATCTTCTTTCTGATTTACGACGGAATATTTGTAAAATGACGTTCGTTATACAGAAAGAAAGGTCGTCAAGGTCCTGTTCTATTCTTATCTGATTATTTTAGGTATGGGTGTAGTTTTCAACTTCGTGTTAGACGTTCGTACTTATGTCGACCCCCTAGAGGGAACATAGAAGTCAACGAGGTATAGAAAACCGACTAAATTACTAAAAATACCTCTTGAAGTCTCTTCTGGTACCGTGGGGGTGAGGTCATGAGAACGGACCTTTTAGGGTACCGACCTCCTCGGACCATCCGATGTCAGGTACCCAGGTGATTCTCAGTCTGTGTTGACTCGATGAAGTGAAAGTGAAAAGCGAACGTACGTAACCTCTTCCTTTACCGTTGGGTGAGGTCACAAGAACGGACCTCTTAGGGTCCCTGCCCCCTCGGACCACCCGACGGTAGATACCCCAGCGTGTCTCTGCCTGTGCTGACTCCGCTGAATCGTCGTCGTCGTCGTCGTCGTACCTTTTGAATGGACCACCACCCATGTCCCGATCTCTCTCCTAGTTCTCTCTCTGTTGAGGTCGGTAATGTCTCGAGTATTCTCTGTCGTCGATTGTTTTGTCAATGTTTAAACATGGTTTTTACGACTCTGTCTGTTATTACTACCCTCAGGATAAAGTCTATCCTGAGTATCCGAAGACCCTTTCCGAAAGATTCCTCCATCGTAAATTTAACTTAGGGTCTCCTACTTCCTCAGTCAGTACACCTCCTGTCACCCCTCACAGAATATTTGTCTGTTTGTCGTATGTGTCACTAAGACTAGTTCTCTCTTACACTGTACAAGGTTCTTGACTTCCCCAGTACAGACGACTCTCTATGACTCACTCGCCTCCCACATTATGACCGACTTCGTAAGGAATACATTGGGAGTATTACTGGACACTCCACCCAATGATGACTAGTAGGGTAAAATAACTATTCCCTTGACTCCACATTTCCTCAATTTACCAATTGTAGTGTGTCAATTATTTGTCCCCCAGTTCTCTATGTGAGTTCCTCGGATCGATGGAGGTATTAGAATAAAGTGCGGCAATAGGGTAATATTACGACTTTTGAGCTTTGAAAGGTGAGATAGTATTTGTCTAAAGGAGAGGAAGTTCTGTTTTAGGGAGAGAAGGGAATCACTTTCTAAGAATTGGAATGTAGAGTCCTTGAGAAGGAGGAGGTTCCTTGGTACCTACCCTAAGTACTTAACCCCCAAGTACTTAAACCTCTATATATTATATATAACAACAAGTTGTTATACACTGTTTATATTTATTATACAAATCCTGACTTCTTAAATCTCTATATATATGAGAAGTACACCTTATTTAACGTATTTATAACATATATGTAAAATTAGTTTATTTTAATATGAATCGGAAGACGACTTAAGTCATATATTTAATATGAAATAACTTTAAATTGTAAAGGAAGATAATACTTGTATTCATATTTTGAAGTGATAAGAATTGTCAAGAACACTGAAACAATGGTCTTAGTGTACACTAAAAATTGGTGTATGGCCAACTTCAATGGAACTTTGTCGTAAACGAGAGTAGTGGTGAGAGTTTAACACAATCAATACGAAGACCGGTTATTTAGGAGAGTAAATTACGTAGCTATTTCTTTGTGAACTCATCCACAAAAAACAAACAGACACAAATTCGATAAATAAATAAAGACCAACATGACCCAGAAGGTAACGGAACGTGTCCGAAAGAGATCAACACCACTCACCCCGATGAGAAACAGTGTTACGCACCCGAAGGGGAACGTCACCGAAGAGAGCAATGCCTCGTGTCCGACATCCGTACGCCAGAAGTCATCAATGCCGAACACCCGAGTCATCAACACTGATTCCCCGAATCAACGAGGTGCCGTACACTTTAGAAGGACCTGGACCCTACCTTGGGTACAAGGGACGGTGGTCTACAACAAAAAGTTTACTGTCCCCCTGTACTCAAAAACTTAGACCGTCAAATTTGAAAACGGGAGGAAGGGATGTATTGATCCAAAGATCACGTCAGACATGCCTAACAGATATGAAAGAGGGTAGAGTAAACAAGACGGTAGGTGACACAGGACCGAGAGTACGGGTTGAAGAAAAGGGTTTTACCATTCTAGTGACCGTAGGAGACTCCAATTCGTTTGTGAAAAGTCATAGGGAAAAGGGACTTTAGACATCTTAAAACGGTGACAACTAGGGTAAAAAGAAGCCCCCTGAGACAATTCAGTGGAAGTCCTTTTAGTGAGAAGAGAAAAGGAATGCGTACACCGTCTCAGAAATGGTCGTTGAGGTGATTAGTTACCGTGGGGTGAGGTCATGAAAATGGACCTTTTAGGGTACCTGCCTCCTCGGACCACCCGACGTCAGGTACCCCAGCGATCTTAGCCTGTGCTGACTCGCTGAAGTGAAAGTGAAAAGTGAAAGTACGTAACCTCTTCCTTTACCGTTGGGTGAGGTTACAAGAACGGACCTCTTAGGGTCCCTGTCCTTCGGACCACCCGACGACAGAGACCCCAGAGTGTCTCAGCCTGTGCTGACTTCACTGAATCGTCGTCGTCGTCGGTGATTAGTGAGGAATCTTTTATTACAAGGAGAAGAGCCCCTCGGTGTGGATGAGGGTTCGGGAGTTGACGTGGACAGGTGACTGTTCAGGTCGGGGTCGGTAAAGAAGACTCAAAGTAAGGGAGATTCAAGGGTCGACAGGTTTCTGGTAAAAGTGTGGCATGGGAGGGTGGGTCGTGTAATTCCTACTTCAGTATATGGCGGAGGTGTGGTTCGGACTCGAAAAGAGGACGTAGACATAAAACTGACACCTATAGTCAGAGAAGACTAGCGGGTTCTAGTTTTGGAATCCCAGCGGGAGTTAACGAAGGGGAGGGAGTGAGGATGAAGATGACTTGGTTGTCAAGGATAACCAGTCAATAACTCCTTCACCCCAACTATGTCGGGTTGCTACTACACTTGGTGACCCTCTCTTTTTGTATAAGAACCATATTCAAAATACTCATAGTATAGTCAAAAACTGGGGAACTTTTAATGAGACACCAAAAATAAAAAAATAATTAAAAAAAATTTTAAAACCAGTGTGACCCAGAAGTGACGATACACACCCGAAAGAGATCAACACCTCACGTCCCCGATGAGAGATCGACACCATACTTCCGAGATCCGTGCGTCCGAAGTCATCAACACTGGTCACCCGAAATAACGAAGCTCCGTGTACTTGGAAGGACGTAGTCCCTAGCTTGAGCACAGGGGACGTAACCGTCCGTCTAAGGATAAGTGACACGGTGGTCCCTTCAGGATACCAAAAATAAAATAAAATAACACTATAGTAACTGTATCTTATAATATAATCAAAGTCTACGTGTTGTACTAATCTAGGTACGGAAATAACACTTTACTAGTGTCATTCAGACCAATCGTAGACAGTGGTGTGTATCAATGTTTAAAAAAAAAAGAACACTACTCTTGAAAATTCTACACGAGACACTGAAAATTGATAGAAAGGGTTCCGGTGTTGAAGGTGATCTTCAGACTACTGACTCAATGCTGAACTTTAAGGTTAAAATTACCCAAAGGAGAGAAAGGATCACACCTTGCACAACTTTTTTCTTATATCCGATGTAAGGACATAGGTCACAGTGTACGTCGAGTAAGGGAACGACTGATCCCCAAAGAGTGGAAAAGGACTACTCTTGTCCAACTCTCTCCGTGCCACCAGTGTTTTCAAGAACGCACTGTTTATGATGGTATTCGCCTGGGAACGAGTACTCCCGACCGTTCACAAAGGAGAAACTACACAAGGAGAGTCCTGTGATGGGACGAGGGGTGTGGCGACCTCCACCGAGTAACACAAAGAAAACTACTCCCGTTTACGTAGACACAGGAAGATGTTCGAAGATAAAGAAGTGGACTACGATAAAGTCGTCGTGTAGTCGAAGAACCGAACTCACCACAAAAGGGAAAAATTCACCTGAGAAAGAAACTCCTCTAGAATCACTGAGGTGTGGTTGAGAGAGTACGTCCCCCCGGGTCCAAGACAAGGTCCCCCTTACCCCCACATCAGGAACGTGTCTGTTTGCTCCTGTCTGACAGAGACTGTAATTTTAGAAAACAAATCAGACGGTGGTCTCGTCAATCGTTCGGCGTCCAAGAGCGAGAAATCTACAGAGAGAGACAGGGGACTCTAGGGTCTTTGTATACAGTCCTACAAACTCTCAAGGAACTTCGGTGGAGTGGTCTGAACCTTAGTCTTTCGTCGGTGAGGACAGAGAGAGGGGAGTTCGTTTATCTCCGTTTAATCTTATAGTCCCTGCGACGGGTCGAAAAAGTATCTTTTGGAGACAGATTTTAAAAAGTTAACTTCATACGTGTATCTCGGACGGCGTGTACAGCGCTCACCATTTCTTTGAGGGAGGGTTACGTCCTCTGCGTTCTCTGTACCCAAGTTAGAGACCCAGTCCTTCTAGGGGACCTCCTCCCGTACCGTTGGGTAAGGTTATAAAAACGCTACCTGTCTACTCGGACCGTCCGATACCAGGTATCCCAGTGTTTTTCAGTCCGTCCTGACTTCGCTGAATCGGACATGTGTGTATGTATATCTTTGCTGGTACGTACAATTGACGAGTGTCTCAAAAGAGTTTCAGTCGTGTGGGGACTTTGATTGTAGGTCTATTTCTTTATTTTGTACCGATCATAGGGTTTTCAGGACGAATACGACGGGAGGTCACCCATGGGGGGTTCCCATTGTGTTCAGAATTAAGATTGTCATTTCTTTTCGGAGCAGACAAAAACGAGCAGTATATTTATCTGAGTGAGTAGTACATGAGAACCACATACCGAAGTAAGTCGTAACACCTAGCACGTAAATCTGACAACAAATGTCAACAAAAATTGTACGAGTAATAAACAAAGAGATACCGACGCGACCCAGAAGCAACGAAGAGCCCCGAAAGAGGTCAACACCGTTCACCCCCGACGAGAGATCGACACGACCCGTCCGAAGAGTGACGTCACCGAAGACAACAACGTCTCGTGTCCGAGACCCTGTAAGTCCGAAGCCACCAGCGTCACGCACCCGAGTCTCCGGCGTCGAGTTCCCGAGGTCTCGTGTCCGAGTCATCGACAACACGTACGCGAATTAATCAACGGGGTGGGACCTGGTCCCTAGTGTGACCCAGGGGGCGGAACCGTCCGCGTAGGACTTGGTGACCGGGTGGTCTCTTCAGGATTGACGTCAAAATCTACCAAATAAAAGTGACGAGATTTAACCAGTTGTACATCGGGTAGTGTTTAATAAAGACGTAAGACGTCGAGCACCCATAAACCTATCGAAGGTCAAACCCCGACGAGTCATGACTCAAGACGAGGCCTAATGCAATCTATACATACACCCACTTGTTTTGATTTACAAACGTAACTATGTGTAATCTTCACCTAAGCGGGTCCTCCCATCCCATACAACACAATCTAACGGTCACGATAATAGTGTTCTTTGGTTTATGACCGACCGAATTTGTTCTCTAGAATAAAGGAGTATTAAGACCTTCGACCTGCAGACTCTCGTTCCATATTCATCATAACTAAAGAAGACTCTCGAGGAAGTACCGAACCTCTACCAGCCGAAAAGGGACATAAGAGAATGAAACCATACACACACACGAGTTAGTGAAGTAAGTGCAGACTGAGAAACCCCGCGATGTCTGACGTCGGGTGGTCCGAGGAGACAGGTACCCTAAGGGGTCCGTTCTTATGACCTCACCCATCGGTACGGGAGGAGATCTCTTAGAAGGACTCGGTCCCTAACTTGGACGAAGAGGACACAGAAGACGTAACGTCCGTCTAAGAAATGGTGACTCGGTAACCCTTTCGGGAAGGAAGATACACAGAGACAGGTTTACAAGAGAGAAATATTCCCATAGTTAGTATTATCTAATCCCGGGAGGGATTTCCGGAGTAAAATTGACTTAATGGAGAAATTCTATGATAAAGGGTTTCACCAGTGTAAGACTTCAGGATTCCCAATCCTGAAGTTCTATACTTAAACCCCTACCCCCTTACGTTAAGTCAGTTAAGTTCACAGGGATAAGGTCGAGAGTACTAGGGGTAATTGAATTTTAACTGTCCTTGTCCATTTCCGAACTGTAGATATGTAAAAAGAGACAGAGGTGATCTGATACACCGAGTATGTAAGACATCTTATTTTATTTTAGATTTATAGTAGAATTTTCATCTTATCACTTTGAGATAACAGTTACTTTTGTACTTCTGTCTTTTATACGGTCAAAAGAAAAAGTTGAAAAATAAAAATTTATTAATATCTAAGTCTCCTTCGTCGTCTTTTTTTACATGTTCCTCCAAGATACATGGGAAATGGAGAGTGAGGTGTAATGATTTTGGAACTATTGGTATCATGTTATAGTTTTGATCTTTTCCCTGTAACCATGTCAGGTTATCAAAATGTTCGTACGTTCACATACCCATACCCACACACACACACATACATACACGCACTAAAATAGTGACCACATCGAAACACAACCACTGAGTCACCATTTCTTAGACGGACGGTAACGTCCTCTACATTCTCTGCACCCAAGTTAGGATCCAGTTCTTCTAGGGGACCTCGTCCTTTACCGTTGGGTAAGGTCACAGGAACGGACTCTTTAGGGTACCTGTATCCTTAGACCGTCCGATGTCAGGTCCTCAGTGTTTCTCAGTCTGTACTGACTCATACGTGTGTGTGTATGTGTGACTCGAAACACATTGGTGATGATGTCAACTCTACGTCTCGACAAGGTAGTCGTGTCTAGGAGACACGACATTATATCGGTGTAGATAGAGGTGAGGTACGATTGGGGACCGTCAGAGATAAAGGAGGAGGAGGATAGAGACAGTAAATCCATGAAGTTATTAGAATGAATGAACCTTAGTGTCTCATATATTGGAGAACTCTAACAAAAAAAAAAAAAGGGGTGACTCGGAACTCTACATAGACTGAACAACGGTACCCGCTTCTCATACAGGAAAAAATAACGACGGAGTATATGGCACCTACTTACAGGGTGTTAAACAAATTGAAACATCAGTTCCTTCTTATATGTCTAATAAAGGTCAGAACCCGATAACGTTTATTCCCACGATCCTTGTAATCACATGTCTAAAGACGTGTTTACTTTCAAAAGTAAAAAGATCTTCTTTGTAGGTTATCGAAAGAAATTTTTTTTTTAGACAAGAATTTTTTCTTTTTTTTTATTATTGTCCTTGATTTACTCAATTATCTCTTATAAATCGTGTGACAACCTGATCATTTCACGAATAAGTACAGTTGTACGTGATTGTAAAAAGATGACACAATGGTCCTTTGTCCGTGATAAGATTTACGACACACATGTTTCTATTTTTCTATAGCTGGGACGGGAGTTGTTTGAGTGAGAAGGGTTAATCTCTCTTTTTCTCCTTCCCACGGTCACTAGTCGGAGTCCGACTTTTTCCGTTTTTCTCCCTTATCAATGTCCCTGAATCCTCCCCTGTCAGTACCCTGTTCTCGGTGACTGTTCTCGACACCGGAAACCAATTTTCTAAGTGGGGACCTCTGACGTCACTCCCTCCGACCCCTTAGTCACGGGACTTGAGGGAAGGAGGAAGGAGTCGTCAGAAGAAGATCGTGAAGGATAACCGTCCTGAGTTGGGTTGCTTCCGCTACCGTGGGGTGAGACCATGAGAACGGACCTTTTAGGGTACCTGTCTCCTCGGACCATCCGACGCCAGGTACCACAGCGCTTCTCAACCTGTACTGACTCGCTGAAGGGAAAGTGAAAAGTGAAAGTACGTAACCTCTTCCTTTACTTTTGGGTGAGGTCACAGAACGGACCTCTTAGGGTCCCTGCCCCCTCGGACCACCCGACGGTAGATACCCCAGTATGTCTCAGTCTGTGCTGACTTCACTGAATCGTCGTCGTCGTCGTTGGGTTGGTCTTCGGTCTTCTGGGACACTATGTCAGGCGGGTCTATTCACAGACCTTTATGTTTCGTACTAACCCCTCCCACACCTCGTTTTGCTCTCCTTGGTCATCTGAATCGAGGTTGTGTGTGGGCCGAAACTTAGGTGAAACTTTGAAATCCGTTCAATTCAAGAGACGTGAAGTCCAACGAATGACGTTTTGTTCACATCATTACTATCAATATGTCCAGTAGTTTTCGTACTTGATCTACCAAAGACCTTCTATGGATCGCCTCAAGGACCTTACACCATCCGTAGTAAAGTACACCGGGTCGGGTTGGGGGTCGACTACTGTTGAGATGTGAACACCGTTACAACATCGGAAGTAGTCAAGGGTCCCCGTGTTAGAGAGGAGTACACCAAGTATCTGGTCCATGACATCTCTGTGGACCCCAGGAAAGGTAGTCCGTTCAAGCACTGGGAAGGGGGTGGGGTTAGGTTGATTTAGTACTCGTCTTCCCACCTTTAAAAGTGAAGTCTGTTTAAGGGGGGTCACTAACAGTACGTGTTATTTCAAAACCTTGATGGTAGGATCTTCAGGCATAAAGATTAACTGTGGGCGAACCCACTTCATATCCATTCTAAATAGACATGAACCGTCGGTAATCCATGTCAATGTCGGGTAACCGAGGTCCTTCTCCCCGGTACTCTGGTCCTGTGATTGTCACACAGAACACCACAACTCGGTACGACTAAAAGGTAAAACGACCGAAATAATTATGGACTCCTTGTTACAAGGGTCCGAAAATTAATTTTTAAGAGATTGTAGGTCTGAGATTAGTAAAAGATCCAATCTATATCCGAGTCATTCATCGACCGAAACTGGGGGGTTGAGGAGGGAAGGTCTCTTTTGAATTATTCGTCTCGTCTTCGACAATTTCCCTTATCTTAGAAACCTTCGAAACATCTACTCTCATCCAGTTAAGATTCATATTTGTCCTCCTCCGGCTTTGAACCTTATTCCAGTCTCCTAGTTCCTGGAACGAAATTAAACAATTCCTTTCCATATTCTTTTAATTAGTCGTCAGACCCTGTCTGTGACTCGAGTACTAAACCCAGGACTTAACCAAACCTTGAGTTTAACCGACGTTTCTCTAACCTTTCTCGTCTTCGAATCTCCTTTCTCTTAAAAGAAACGAAGAGTACATTTTGACGTCTCCCTCCGTCTCGTATGAACCCTACGACCAAAAAGAGACGTTTCAAGAGTTCCTGAGCCCGAGGACACAGAAAACCAGGACGAGAGAGGGTTTAAACCGGGTGTAGGAGTACAAGGTTCTATCTTACGGTCACCAAGGTAGGTACGAGGTTTGGTGTCCTTCTCCCCTTCTTCCATCTCACTCCTGTCTCGTCGATTGAACATTTCTTTTCAAATCTGAGACGGTGTGGTGAGTAGACTAGTGTAGTGACACCGGTCCTGAGCAAGTGTACCGGTGTCGTTTGATGTTCAGACCGAATCTTCGTCTTAGGGACGACTTATAAGTCCAAAAATCATAAAACCTACACGAGACACCACACATCCAAGAATCAAGGGACTGGTCCCTAGTTTGGGCGTGAGGGATGTATCTGTCGTGTTGTCTCAGAATTGGTATCCTGGTCGTCCCTTCAGGGATTTATAAGATGATTTACCTACTGTGTAACTCGTGTCGATCCTCAGTGACGGCAGGTAAGATGTACGCTTCTTTTAAGTCTGGAAGAAAAGGGTCACCTTACCAATAGTAAGTCTAAGACCAGTCCTTCGGTCTTTGGTGAGCCCCATATAAATCTTATCTCTTGAATTATCTTAACCGTCTTGTTCACGTTTTCACTCTGTTGGGTCTCCAATTCTCGTCACCTTTCGAAAGGGTCCCGACCCCGTGTGTCCTCCTCCGTCTCAAGTCTCGAGTCTCCACGGACCGTCTTGAACCTTGGGGTCACCCGTCAGGTCACCCTTGACCTCGGTACTCTACTGTCAGTGACGGGGTCTACGGGGGTCTTTGTTTCACTGGGTCCTTACACGACCGGAAGGGGCGAAAGCGGGGGTCAGAGGAAGAGTACGGAGTGTAACAGTTCTTGACAGACCTTCGGTCCTCCGTCCCTGACAGACCCTTGACATTAAAGTACGGTTCTCTCATTCGTTTCTTCTCACTGCATACCTGGTCTTTCGTTTACCTACGGACCTTATCGTGGTTTGGTTCAACACCTGGTCCTATTTGACGGTTATTCACAATGGACCGATCCGTAATAAAGACCTACTTTTAAAACCTTTGTTTTATGACATGAGACGACTTTATACATACCCCCAAGGGTCTACCATTTCTTTGGTGGACGGTTATGTCCTCTACGTTCTCTGTACCCAAGTTAGGGTCCCAGTCATTCTAAGGGACTTCCTCCCGTACCGTTGGGTGAGATCATAAGAACGAACCTCTTAGGGTACGTGTCTCCTCCGGTCGTCCGATGTCAGATATCCCAAGGTTTCTCAACCTGTACTAACTTCACTGAATCGTTTGTTCATGATATATATATATTATATATATATGATATATTATATATATAATATATATGTGTGTTTATGATATATATATGTGTGTGTTTAGAAGTCTACAAGGTATATATATATATATATATATATATATATATAGTGTGTATATAGACTTCTATGCCTTTACCCATTAGAGAGTTTCCTCATCCTTTTCTTCACTCTTGGGTTTTTCGGATGTTCCCTAGAAACCTCTACCCTTATATACCCCTTGGCAAGTCAGAGACACAATGGACAATTGTTCCTCGCAGACCCCAGTCCCATATGGGTCGAAACAGACTTTGTCGAGTCGCCGCAGTAACTCTTATTCGTGACTCTTAACAACAACCGAAGACGTGAGTCTTTCCAATGACCGACGAATCATTTCCGACACAGACACTTACTTTTCCCTGAGATGGGACTTTCCCCCACACGTCTTGTCAGAAAAGACGTAAAGAGGTAAACGACCGAGTTGTCTTCGTCATTTGTTTGGGATAAGGGTCTTGATACGACTGTTGTAACTACTACCGCCGTGTGTTTAATCCTCTCTTTGTTTTTTTGGTACAATTAAAGTTCGAGGTAATCTTTGTGTCCGTCTTCCCCTTTTTTAGTTGTAGACGGTTCATCTTTTCCAGTTTTAGTCTTCCCTTTCTTTGAAAGAGAAACTGTAGGATTCTTTCCATGACGGTTGCAACTTCTGTATCCTCCTAAGACAAAGGAGTAACTGAAACAATTGGTATTTTAAGAACATTTTTCAAGAGAACAGTCATAGAGGAGTTTAGTCTAGATACTCCACTACCTCTTGTTCGACGGACAAGAAGGAGGACCTTTTCTTTTGACATACCACATACCCCATGTTGGTGTCCTAAGGTAAGGTTTCGACAGAAGATAAACCAGATAACTACATTAAAAAAATTCTTGGAGGTCACTACAAATACCGAAACCATATTACGTATTCATTACGAGAAAATTTCTGAGGTGTTATATTCAACAGATACTATATTTTGACCGATTGTCAGAACAGACTTTCTGTAGCCCGGGAACTTACGGAAACACTTTACACGATATCCGGGGTCTAGTTCAGGTCCTTTATGTGTGTACAGAAGGAGAATCAACGACACAACTCCCCCTACTATGTGTTTCCTTTTGTCTATAAGGAGGATTCAAGAAAGAATACAGTACCGTCACTCGTAAGACCTAGAAACTACTACTTACTCAGAAGTAAACATTTAACTTACGGTATACATAATTGAAGTAAAGGCAGGTCCACAAAACATAATCACTCGTAGTGTATACTGAAATATTACGAATCATGGTCTACGGACCAACAAGAAACTAAGTTATATACGTCTTTCTTTTCTACGTATGCCTACAGTGGCACTGAGAAACCGATCCTTTAGTCAGTCTTCAAGGTAGGGTGGACCACCGTTCCCTAACTGGAACAACTAAAGAGCCCGAAGAGAGAGACCTCAAATACTAGGACACTGTATAAAAGGGTCTCCTTAATTCAATCTTCTTAGTTAGTGATCTACATTAGTTTAAGTGGGAGGGAGGGGGTTTTAGTTTGTCCATAAAAATTTGTGTGTTGGCATATGTGTAAAGTTGTTATCGTCTCAAGACAAACTCTTACCTGTATATCAGTAACTATTTAATGTATTCACCTGACTCGACTTGAGGTCTATAATCAATGTCACCCTTCACTCTTCAACATCCTCTGAAAATTCTAGTCTTGTACCTAATACCGAACTTAAATTAATTCACGTACGACGGTGAATTAATATCAGTTAGATAGAGAAAAATATATGGTTGAGAATGAGGGGTTTACAAAGTAGAGACGAGTAACACAAAAAAGATCGAGACGGTATTCGAGAAACTCTAGTCTCGATTACAGTATATCATCTAGGAGCTGTTTCTGTAATTTTTATTTAATTCCTCGTATTCTGATCTACTTACACCGATGTCTCAGTTCTGTGACGGTAAATGTGATGTGTTATACTGGACTCTTTAAATTCTTGTTGATTCCTATCAGGGTCAAGAAGGGACCTTCGGTAAGTCAAAGGGGAGGAGACCGAAGGTATTTATTACATGTCCAAATTAAAAAAGAAGAGACTAGAAAACAGGAAACTTAGGTGGGGTCGTTTTTACGAGTTGAGATACCGTGACCTTTTATGACACTTCTCGAAATGGCATAAGGTTGTAATTACAAAAGGACACGAATAAAAAGAGAACGAGAAGTAAACTAGAAAATTTTTAAAAGAGTTGAAGGTGACAGTAAAAGATAAACACAACAGAAACGGAAGAAAAACCGTCGATTCCATGGACAAAATTTATTATATAAGGATTCTACGTCCAATTCCTGAGAGATGAACATCTTTTTAAGAGATTCCTATTACATTCCTTGATCACCGTCACCCATACAGGTCCTTGACTATAACTACATACCGTCTTTGGCAGTGTTATAACACTTCATTAATAAAAGGTTAATTTTTATTTAAAATTTATTCTTCACATCTTAGTACCTTCTTTCACAAAAGTAAAACACTGGTAGACGTACCTAGCAAAAACAGGTACTCGGACGTAACGAAAATATTAACTTTTTGACCAATTTTCTGTTTTTACAGATGAGAGTAATACCGTTAAGATCATTCAGGATTCAAAAGTACTTTATACTTACGTTAGGCAAATACGTATACTAATAATCTTTGTTTACTTGTTAGAGTAACAAAATTCTATGTTGTGAATTACTTAAGACATAGGGTGGAAAACTTCGTAGAACATCCACAGACTCTAATTTACGACCAGTCACTAAGTACGATCCCCTGTAAATACCCGTCTTTGCTGATTCGACGAAAACATAAACATCGAAAGTCGAAACGTACCGTATGTAGATCACTCGTTAATTATTGTTTCTTTTACAAAGACAGGCACCCAGTTGTCTCGGCGAAGGTAATGTAGAAAGACATAAAAATAAGTACAAAAGGGAGAACCGTCACAAGTGCGAACATGTGTAACGTGTACGATTCCCAGGAGGTGGAACTAATGTCGAACGATTAAGAAGTGCAGGCACCAGGGTAGTGAAGAGTGAGAAACGTAAGGGATTCAAAGAGAAAGAGAATTCCCAAAAATACAGTAAGAAAAGGGTCCCAAAGTAAGGGTACAGTCAGAATAGACTAGGACGAGACTAAATAGTAATCGTAAAGATGAGACCGAACAAACAAAACTCAAAGACGTTTACTAAGTTGGTGACAGTCTGTACAAAATTGAAAATTCATTTATTTACGGACGGATGTTCACGTATTTTAATAAACTGAGGCATTTACTTGTGAGTCTTTGTGTACGACCTGTAAATCCAACGAAGGTACAAGACCGACAACATTGATCACGACGGCACTTGTAACCCCAGGCACACAGTAAAACTTAAAACCAAAGGAGTGTACTATATAGGGGTCATCACCCTAACGACCCAGTATACCATCAACATGTAAATCAAAAAAAAATTTCCTTCAAGGTATAACAAGAGGTGTCACTTTCACTTTCAGCGAGTCAGTAACAGACTGAGAAATACTGGGGTACCTGATGTGTCAGATACCTTAAGAGGTCCGGTCTTATGACCTCACCCATCGGTAAGGGAAGAGATCCCCAAGAAGGGTTGGGTCCCTAGTTTGGGTCCAGAGGGTGCAACGTCCGTCTAAGAAAATGGTTGACTCGGTGGCCCTTTGGGGTTCTTATGATCTCATCCATCGAATAGGGAAGAGGTCTCCTAGAAGGGTTGGGTCCTTAGTTTGACCCCAGAAGACGTAAAGGCCGTCTAAGAAATGGTTGACTCGATAGTCCCTTCGGGTTTTATACAAATTTAAACGTACAACATCTTTGACATTAAAATTAAGGGTCATCTCATGCATATATTTACGAGTCTCCGTATATATCAATACACTTCTACGTGACAGACAGACATTAGACATTGTAAAATTTTAATCGTTTTTTTCTTTCTTTCTCTGACAGATAGATTAGAGGAAGTGGTCACTCAGAGATTGAAATCATAGACAATCTTAATGAACTTCTCGACCAGTTTTATGTGACCTAGACTTGATGTCTAAGTCAGTCAGAAGTCACCTCGGACTCAAAAGAAAAGACTGTTTTAGGGTCAATCAAGACTAAGACAACTAGAGCTTGTTGTGCAACTCTTGGTAACACTGGGGTCAAGAGGACTCCTGTGTCTTCGTGACGCAAAGGGTCGAGACGAACATAACATGAATGTAATCCTGGTTTACTGACCGACGTCGGGTCGCCGAGCATATACTGTAGATTAGCCCGGTGTGGTAAAGGGTGTACCAGGAGGTGAGAGAGACAGGAAAGGACCCGTTGTCACCTCTGATATATAACTTCTACCACCGGACGGTTCTACCTCCCAGGGATCTAGACACTCAATGACCACTTCCTTTTGTCGGAACGAGTGTATTTTGACCGTACACTTTCTTCTTCCTCGGAAAGAATAGTCAAATAGGTCAGTCGCTCCAAACCCGTCGTAACAGATTGAGTAGGATTACACGCACTGAAAGTGTACTAGTGCTCTACTTGGTCAACGGGTCGAGACTCCGTTGATACGTTTGAACTCTCCGACCTAGTTAGATGGTAGATGAGAGGGGTAGGGGGGTTTTAGATAAACTTAACTGGACATACATGAACTCTGAAGGGACCACCGAATCTACCATTTCTTAGGTGGACGTCACACCCTCTGGACCCAAGTCAGGGACCCAACCTTTCTAGAGGACCTCCTCCCGTTCCGTTGGATGAGGTCATAAGAACAGACCTCTTAGGGGTACCTGTCTCCTCGGACTACCCGATATCAGGTACCCCAGCGTTTCTCAGACTGTACTGACTCACTGACTCATGTGTGTACACATGAATCGAATGTCGGTACCCAGACATCCGGTGTTTCTAACAACGATTAGGAAGGTTTGAAGAGGATTTCGGTGAATCTACGTAAGACCCTACTACTAGAAAGTAGACTCAAAAAGGTTGACGGTCGAGGAACCTGAGACTTATAAGAATGTGAAAGGCTTACCAAGATTGGTGGGTAGGAAACGAAGGATAACTTCCTCTGGTTCCGGGAAAAGAAGAACAAGTTTAGAGTAATGACCTGTCGAGACGGAACGGACGGAGACAAAGAGAAGATGAAACAAGACGGTCACTTCAGTAGGGTCTTAAAGAAAATCCGTCAGACTAAGTACAAAAATCAAAAATAAAATAAAAACCGACACGATCCAGAAGTGACGACGCACATCCGAAAGAGATCAACGCCGTTCACCCTAGACGAGAGAACAACGTCTCACACCCGAGGAGTAACGCCACCGAAGGGAACAACATCTCGTGTCCGAGTCGTCAACACCGTGTGCCGTACCCGAGACAACGAAGTGTCGTGTACTTTAGAAGGGTCCGATTCCAAGCTTGGGTACAGGGGTCGTAACCGTCCACACAAGAATTGTTGACCTGGTGGTCCCTGCACAAGAAAAAAATAAAAGTACTCTTGTCATTAACTTCATATCGACCTATTACAACACAATTAAAGTCCACATGTCGTTTCACTAAGTCAATAGATGTGTGTGTGTGTGTGTGTTGATAAGAAAAACTCTAAGAAAAGGGAATGTACAATAATGTTGTATAACTCATATCAAGAGACACGATATGTTATTCAGGAACAGACAATAAATGAAATATATATCATACCACATATACAATTAGGGTTTCAGGATTAAACAGGGAGGGGAGGAAAGGAGAAACTATTGGTTTTCAAACAAAAAACAAACAGACACCCAGATAAAGACAAGACATGTATTCAAGTAAACATAGAAAAAAAAAAAAAATTAAATCTAAGGTGGATATTCGTTATAGTACATAAACAGAAAGGGACAGACCAAATGACTGAACTGATCTCGTCTTAAGGGGAGTCCGCAGAAGTCTCAATTCCAAGTACCCGGAAAGAAGCACCAATATTCGGAACCTTCGGGGGGGTCTTCTAGGGTCAAGGAAATGGGGTAACGACCCCAATAAAACTACTTAGACTGGGGGCGGAGACCTGAGACGGTGTACACGTAGTGGGGTAGGACGGGGTGTTTGGAACTTCTTAAACTGGTAGACGGACGAAACATAGACGGTCCGATACCATAGGGTAAATAAACAGTCAAGAGGACGGGTGTGGAGATGTGTGTCGTGTGAAGTACTGACTTCACCTAAAATCAGATTGAGAGAAGAAAAAATACATGTACAACATAGTAACCGGGATTCTTATAGAGAGTGTCTGTCTTAATTTGGTTTTCGTTTCTGAAAAAGGTTTATACGATAAATTTTTACACGTGAAGGGACTGGATCTGACTGACCATTCCTTCAAAGGACCTCTCACTCTGTTCAATCGAATCTAGACTTATAACTCATCCTGAAGTGGATTTTTTACATATATATATATGAAGGGAGGTGGGAAAGGACCATATGATGTGGTGTGCTGCAATGTACTTTAGTTTCGGAGTTCTACTGTTTTATATTTTCATAGTGTAAAATTTTACCACAAGCAACAGGACTACTATTCATCTGTATGTAAAAAACTCTTAACACTTTAAGTCTTCTCACGGTCGGAGATAGATTTCTCTTAAAGAATATATAAATAACGGTACAGTAGATATCATGAATCTATGAAGTATACGACAATATGTAAATCCGATAGTAAATAAGTTTGTTAGACTTGTTTACAACGTAGACTAAAAGAACAATAAAGATATTTCTGTCCGGTTGATTCAGAACATGTGTATTACACTATTATAAAGATCTCATCTAGATCTTTGTGTAGATGGTTTTTAGACAAGGAACTAAGAGACGTTCCTTTAGGGAAGTATTTTCACATATTTGTTAACTACATTTACGATGTTCTTTCGCGATTTTACACTTTTCACCAATACAGACCGTTCTTCAAGTGATTCTACCCGTCTTTACCTGTCTACCTACGACAAAAGTCAATATTCACGACCTAAACTGAAAAAGACAGACACATAATAATGTTATTTTTAATCGTATAATAATTTCAATAAAAAGGGCACACTTTAATATTCTTCCTATATACGTATGAAATTTCTTAAGTATAATGTATGGACATACTTGTTCGACGGGAAGACTTTTATATATGTTTAAATGGGAGGGTAGTTTTTACATTTTACAAAGGGAAGAGCAATTTCAGAGTGTTTCATCCATAAGATAAAAGAAAATTTATAAAAGTTTAATCGAAATTTTACTGTTCGGTAAAAATAAACGAAAATAGAATGACTATTGCAGCTTAACGAAAGGATAGACTAATAAATGATTGGTAAATATAAAGAAGAGAAACGAAAAATTTACTTGTGTGGTTTCGAGCATGTAGATTACATACGACAGAGACACTGTAGACAGTGAAAGTTTCCACCAAAGGAATGTGGTCACTGTACCGGTACCGAATTTGTAAACCCACTGAGAATACAAACTTACTGGCAGTCTCAGGTTCAGTACAAAAGCCTATAAGAATCCTGGTCGACATAGTAGTTCAATCCCTGTTTCACGTCTTGTTGACGTCTCACTACTGGAATCAAAAGAAAACACCAAAATTTGGTAGGTACTGTCCTTGACAGGTTTTCCGTAAGGTCCCTAGAAGGGACCACTAGGTCGTCAATCCTTAGCCGGAAGGTTACTCCCCTGTACCCAAGCTAGGGATCAGCCCCTTGATTCTAGGGTGTCCTGCTGATTCGGACCCACGGTGTTGCTTCTCGGGTGTGTGACGTTACTTTGTAAGATGTACGACGTTGACTCTACACTATGTCAGGTTTTATTTATCTACTTACCGTAAGGTCAAAGGGCACCTCGGTGTTCTTGCACTTGTCTTATTTATGCACCAAGACCTTTTCGTGACGTTAGTAAACTGATATAGATCATACCTTCCGAAGAGTGATTGAGTAGTAAAATACCTGAAGGATAAATTATACAAGTATACTTAATTTTCAGGTAATCAGACGTACAGTTAGACAGTATGTTAGAATATGTATGTCCCAATATGTCTCGTCTGTGAATGTTTAATCTAGTTCTACTATCTGGTTCGCATTAAAACTGATCTTACAGTACGTAGGATTCCTAAGAAGAGACAAAATAAGTAACACAAGGTCTGTGGATCTTCTCAGAGATCGTGTCGATCCACCAGTTGTTTACAATTGACTTATTTACTTATGTACTACTTTTATATTTACTTACTTACTTGTTTGGTTGTGAAGTGTTAACCCGGAATTCTGGTTTCGAAACAAATGGAAGAAAACATCTTATTGTGTTCTACCGTTTACGAAAACTTATTACGTTACCTGTTTATGTGTCATCTCCAGTTTACCGTAACTTTTTCCTCGTTCGAAGTGAAGAGTGGAACCGAGACACGGGAGTCCCTTAAATATCAGATCACATACTCTATCTCTCTCTAACTAGTTTACACGGATGTTTATTTACCCTTTAATGCTTAAAACAGTAATTCATGTCCGTACATTGTCCGAATGAACCGGACTCATTAGTTCCTACCGAAGGAAGAGACTCCTTCTCCACAAAGTTACTGTATACCTCCATTTCCCTTGTAAAACTTATGTTCAAGTTTCTGTTTTTTATTTTCGTGGTACGTAACCTCTTTGTCTTTTTTGTCCACGATTCTTTGAGAACCCTCATCTCTCACAACTCTCTACTACGACCTATTCTAGAAACATCAAGAAACGATACACTATTCCCTCTCTGAGTAACTGGGAATGGTCGTCCTTCCTGAACCATTGTGGATGGACCATCTACATAATATTTCTATTTTGTATATTCATATCGACAAACGAAATACAAATCGGGTAACAACCAACAAACCAACTGAGAAACGTCAGAGTACCTGACGTCGTACGGTCCGAAGAGACAGGAAGTGGTAGAGAGTCTCGACTACAGGTAACTCAACCACTAGAGGTTGGTAGAGTAGGAGACAATGGGGGAAGAGACCTCGGGAGTCAGAAAAAGTCAGTAGTCACAGAAAAGGTCACTCAACCGAGAAACGTAGTCTACCGGTTTCATAGTCTCGAAGTCCAAGTCGTAGTTAGGAAGGTTACTTATAAGTCCCAAATAAAGGAAATCCTAACTGACCAAACTAGACCGGGTATGTTCACGAGGTAATACCAATAAAAGGGGGACAAAAAAAAGAAAATAATGAATACATAACTCAAGTAATTCTCGGTCTTGAACCAGAAGAGAAAGTCACCTAGGGGGAATCGCGGACTGGATTACACTGTGATATTTATTCGTTTACGAGTCAGTACAGGCTGAGAAACACTGGGACACCTGACATCGGGTAGTCCGAGGAGGTAGGTACCCTAAGAAGTCCGTTCTTATAACCACCCAACGGTAAAGGAAGAGGTTCCCTAGAAGGGTTGGGTCCCTAGTTTGGGTCCAGAGGGCGTAACGTCCGTCTGCGAAATTGGAGACTCGGACTACACTTGACGAACCATTTACGAGTTATTCACTGTCGACCTCAATGATAATCATCATTCATCAGGTAACATAGCCTCTTCCGTTACCGTTGGGTGAGGTCATGAGAACGGACCTTTTAGGGCACCTACCTCTTCGGACCATCCGACGTCAAGTACCCCAACGATGCTCAGTCTGTGCTGACTCGCTGAAGTGAAAGTGAAAAGTAAAAGTACGTAACCTCTTCCTTTACCGTTGGGTGAGGTCACAAGAACGGACCTGTTAGGGTCCCTACCCCCTCGGACCACCCGACGGCAGACACCCCAGCGTGTCTCAACCTGTGCTGACTTCGTTGAATCGTCGTCGTCGTCGTCGTTGTCGTCGTCGTTAGGCAACATACCCAAAGGGACAATCGAGTAGACCATTTCTTAGATGTACGTTACGTCTTCTGGTGTCAAGTTAGGGACCCAGTCCGTCTAGGGGACCTCTTCCCTATCCGACTAAGTTAGGGACCCAGTCCTGCTAGGGGACCTCTTCCCTATCCGACTAAGTTAGGGACCCAGTCCTGCTAGGGGACCTCTTCCCTATCCGATGGGTGAGGTCATAAGAACCCGAAGGGACCACCGAGTCTACCATTTCTTAGGGGGACGTTACACCCTCTGGACCCAACTCTTCTAGGGGATCTCCTCCCGTACTGTTGGGTGAGGTCATAAGAACGGACCTCTTAGAGGTTCCTGTCTCCTTGGACCGTCCGATGTCAGGTACCCCATCGTTTCTCAGTCTGTGTTGATTCGTTGAGTCATGTCGTATCAGGTAACATACGACCCAAAATGTAAATAAAAGAATGAAACCTAAAATAAATTATTTTCGACGATATCTAAAATATTTAGTTCATGGATCGTTACTATTAAGGATCCACCTTAATACGTAGAAACGGTAGACAACTCTAAACTAACAGGTCAAACCTATACCAAAATAAAAGGTCGTTCATCTCACAAGAAAGTCTCGAAGTTTTGTAGACATTCTAAATCTCACTACTTTTTACATTAGATACATATCATTTGACGTTGTATATAAACGTAGTGTCGTAAAAAGACTACCGATAATCTTTTCGTATATTTATGCCTCTAATTTACTTACGTATCTTTATTTTTATAGGGAAAGTGGTTATTAAACGACGAGGTTGTTGTTTCGTTATTAAATCTCGAGACTGGAACATTAAGTCGACTAATCTCCTTAGGTTAAGAGAGAAATAAAGTACAATACAACATAGATTAACTACCTCTTCAGATTCACTTAGTTATACGGGTTTTAACTGGATCTGTTTGAGGTAAAGAAAACACAGATCTACTACACAAACGGGTCAAAAGGGTTGAAAGGTAATTTCTTTTCTTCAGAAAAAGGAAAAAAGGGTTGACGCTTTTGACGTTTGATTTAGACCCACGAAGAAGAACGAGAGAGAGTGTCAATGTATTATTTCAAGGGTGTGACGTTTGAAACGACTGTTAAGAAACAACTCGTATGTGTTCTATCTGATCTTACGTAGAGTCGGAAGGAATTGGTCTACTTAACTTTGTTAAAATTTTTGTTGGAGATTAGTCTAAATTACATGAGTCTGGGTCGGTTTTACGAGCGTCTCATCTAGTCTTCTCTTTCTTGTGTGTTTCGTAGTGGAAAATACCGTACTAGGATGAACTAAGAAAAAAAGACTAAGAACCCTATCTGGGTTCTTTTATAAATATGAGATGTATAATGGGTGTTTACGAAAAAAAAAAAAGGAAACCAGAAAAAGTAGGAAGGTAAAAATAATTCTTCAATTCAAGGACAAATAGAATGGAGAGTCAGGAAGAATGTTTATGTCAAAACACATGACCGGATAAGTATTTAATAATTACAGTGTAACCTTCTTTGGAAAGTCTTTATCCGGGAGGACTGTACATTGATGACCATTAAAGACGACTCGTACTCCCACGGACTTCGGGCGGTTCGGGATGGTCGCTCCTTTCGGAGACTTAAAGAAGAAAGGCGATCACTTTGTTAATTGAAATACAAGGTAAACGGCTGACGTCCCGGGTGGATTCAACTAACACAGACAATTTGGGTACAGTCAGAAAAGTCAGACGAGTCGAGTCCCCTCTCAGTTTTACATATCGGTCCGAGAGTGCGAAACCCCATCTTTACTTTTCTAAACGTGAGTAACTTGTTCTTTTACCGTAACGACCGACAGTCAGGCCTTCCTTCTCGAAAAGAGAACCTACGACGTGTCGTCCGAGACGAGTGCAGGGGTTGACGTCGAGTAGGGTGGATTGGACCGTCCGTCTGCACAGACTGTACTTTCGTTGGGTGGGAGTCTAACTCGGCGTTCCTACGGGGTTTGACTCTGGCTCAAGACAAGTTGGCTTATCTAACGTGACGAGAATGAAATCGTACCTAATTGGTAGTCGAAAGCTTGACACCATAACCTCTTCTGAGTACTCTGACGGAACCTGTCGTACCTCTACTTTGGTCAGTTAAGATTTCCTTTAGTTGGGTCTTATAAGTTACCTTCCTGACGACGACCTCGAGGTCAAGAAACCTCGACTGAGAAACCTTTTCTGGGACTACGACCCTTTCTAACTCCCGTTCTCCGCTTGTCAGTGTCTCCTACTCTACTAACCTAACGTAGTGGTTGAGCTACCCGAACTCAAACTCGTTTAAGACCCTCTCCCACTTCCTGTCCCTTCGGACCGCCCGACGTCAGGTACCCCGACGTTTCTCAGTCTGTACTGAATTACTGACTGGTCGTTTGGTAGTCGAAAGTCTACCCGGAAGTTACGGATCCTTTAGTTCACCCTCTCATCAGATATCTCGATCGAACACAGACTTCTGTCTCACCGTGTGGTAAAGAGTGACCGTAGGCTACGGGGAAGAGGAGAGGGAAGGTGTAGAGCAGGTCGTATCCCTGGGGTCACCCGGTCAACTGACCAACACTTCCCCCAACCCCTAAAGAACCTTCCTGCCCGAACCTCGGGGTGCCCATCCTTTACGGTGTCAACCCTAGATACTAGACTGACACGTACCCCCACCAAACGTAAAGTGTAGAAGTAGACCGAAGATCGTCGTGTGTAGACCGAGACTAAAAGTGATTTCACAATTTTTTTTTTTTTTTCTTTCTTTTTCTTCGTTTCACTGATACCATTACGAGTTCCTCAATAAAGGATTCTTCTATTTAGACGACTCCTCTTGTACATAAAGGTTTGGTTTATATTTAACTGAAGACGTAAAAGCCAAAAGTCAAAAGATACAACAGAAAAGTAAGTGTTTATACCTAATCTACGGATCAGACACGGTGGTGACCTGAAGGGTCCACCGAGTCACTATTTCTTAGGTGGACGGTCACGTCCTCTACGCACAAGACCCAGTCCTTCTAGGGGACCTCCTCCTTGACCGTTTGTTGAGGTCATAAGAACGGACCCTTTAGGGTACCTGTCTTCTCGGACCACTCGGCGTCAGCTACCCCAGCGTCTCCGGTTACACTGAATCGCCGATTTGTTGACACGGTGATAATGTCACTCGTTTTGTCTGAAAAAAAGACCGGGTGTTTCATTATAAGCGTAGTCGCTAGTACTTAGAAGTCTTAACCTACATATGTCTAGGAATCGTAAAGTTTGATAAAATGGTACAGATTTGTGGAATACCGATTTACAGTCGTAGAGTACACACATTTCTCCCCTTACCCAGACGTCTTAGGAATCCCATGGACCTTCTGTAAGTCGACCGACCGACCGACCGACCGAGACGGTAGTCGTGGATACCCCAGAACCCCTTCCACGAATTACAAAGACTCAAAGTTTGACACGCATTCATTTTACTTTATTACGGGCTAAACGTTTCCGAACAAACAAAAAGGGGGGTCACCTTACTTCTAACTGCAGATCGGACCGGATTATCATTACCTTCATCGATAATAATATAAGAACGACAAAATAAGGACACTTAGTCAATTATATCGAAAACTCTGTTCCTAAGGTCTTACACAAAATAATCCAAATGGTTTTAGCGGACTAAGACCAAACGGTGTCAAATATCATCCGTTATTATCTTAAGTCAAAGATTTCGTCGTGAGACATCGTCAAAGGAGGAAAATATATGGGTGTACGTCCTCGTGTCTACTTTTCTCTGAGAACGGACCATTTCGTCCCAGTACGTATCCTAGGTCCTGTCCGACAGTGATTTCTCAGTCGACGACTTTTTGGTTTGAGACTTCAGTGCGATAAAACTAAAGTTCGTCCGTTTTGTGTACTGTCAAATATATCTGGAAAAGACAAGGAGATTTACAAAGGAAGGTGCAATCTTTTTACTGTTTCTAAAAAGACCCTTGATTTCCCATTTATCTACTAGTATTCCTCTGAAGTCCTTCATATCGTATATAAAGGAAAGTCTCGGTTCTTGTGCACCTTTAGTCCGGAGACTTTGTAGTCGGTCTACGACCTTTGAGAATACTAAACCAAAGTAATTTCTATGGTTTCTTATTAATCTGGTACTCCCCTTAAGACAAAAGGTAAGGGGCCCCTGATCCTAATCATTCACTAAAATGTACAGTCAAAGGGCGGGGGGCGGGGGGGCGGTGAAGGACAAAACAAGGACAAACTCTTTTAACAAACGGTTTACTACCCTTGTTTATCTCACCCTTATGGGTTCGTGGGATCCGATATACCGACTGGGTTCCTTACGACGACACCCGAAAGGTCCACCATGATCACCAATTCTTGGATGGACGGTTACGTCCTGTGTATTCTTTACACCTAAGTTAGGCTCAGCCCTTCTAGGGGACCTCTTCCTGTGTCGTTAGGTCAGGTCAATAAGAATCGGACCTCTTAGGACACCTGTCTCCTCGGACCACCCGATGTCAGACACTCTAGTGTTTCTCAGTCTGTACCGACTTCACTGAACCTTACTACGATCAAAAAAAATAAGGACGATCGGACTAGATCCGAGAGGACGTCCGGAACCCATCTAAGAGGAAAGTAGATTCGTTGGTTTTACTATCTTGAAATCATAGAAAAAAAGGTAACAATTATACGTTTTTTTTTCTTTCTTTCTATTTTCTCTTCTACATACGTATCTTTATTTTACTTCAATCAAATACACAATCACAAGGATTGTTGATTTGTGTCACTTTATGACAGTGCTTCTCCTTTCTGAAAGTTCCAAAAGTAACATGATTCTTGACATGTGTTTATTTAACTTTATATTTACATTCGGTCGTAAAGTCAATTTGACGAGTAATTTTATTAATCCGGTCACTTCGCTCCTGACACATTCGGTTCCTTTAACACTCCAAACCAATTTTAAGGGAACGACGTCCATATATATCTTAACTTACCTTTCCCTCAAAATTTCGATACCCAAATCATTTATTTTGGACAAGACACGATTTTGAGCTTTCTATGACCCCTTTTTTGATTTTTTTTTTTTTCGTTAAAATTAGAGATATCTCAACCTCATTATTCTCAGGATTTGACCTTCCCTAAAGACAATTTGGTAAAGATTTGACCGGTGGGAGTCCAAAGGTAATTTTGAATAAAAAGGGAGACTCAAAATTAAAAACTTTCTAGGGGAAATGTTAAATGTAAATAATTTATCGTTAATTAATCTAAAGGGTGATTCGTTTTTGTGTTAGGAGGTTAATCTCATAACGGAATCGTATCTTATTGTTGATTGATGACAAACGGGAAAGTCAAGTATACTAAATTTTTTTATTTACACTGTAAAATTAAAAGGTCACAATAGAATGGTACCCATCTACACACTAAAGACAATCTGAAAAAGACTCTTCGTTTTTATCACGGTCCTCCGGGACCTTTGAGAATACTAAACCAACCTTTTTTCACGGTCCTCAACGGTAAGAACTCCCACTGATCAACAGTGGGCGAAAGACAAGGTCAGAGAAACAACAGACCACCCAAATTACCAAGTCGGACTCTGACATGTCGAATCACGTTCCAGTTCCGATTCTATGTGCAACCAACTAAAAAGTCAGATCAGGAGAAAAAACGATTTGTGGGACGACGAACTATTTGAACGCTCGGACTCCTTAAAACTCACGATTATTAAGGTTCTAAAATCTTCGTGTCGACGTAAACTTTCAGACATTTTTAACGTGACATCATTGGGTAAAAGAAGAGACCGAAAGAGTAATTTAAGAGAATTATAGTTTGACCAGTAAAAAATAAAACCAGAGTACCCGGTACGACAAGATGTTCCCGGTATGAAGACGAGTCAACTAGGAGACATTCTTGAAGGTTCAGTAACATAGAAGGGATAAACTCAGTAAATGATACTTTGAACGGAGGGTGTTTGTGAATATAAAATAGTTTAATTGTCATTCTGGATCTTTTCGAGTCTTCTGTGGAGAGAAGTTTCTTATTAACACAATCCTAATGAAGAAAGAAAAAAAATTTTTTACAAATAAATAATTAAACTGACGTGGTCCAGAATCCACACCGTACACCATAGAATACAACGTCGTATTACACTTCCTCGACCTTCCGAAACTCGTTTATGACTCTTACATAAAAGTCTCACGTCAAGAGGCTCGGAATGTTGTATACTTGAGAAACAACACCGTACACCCTAGATCAAGGGACTGGTCCCTAGGTTGGACCCAGGGGACGCACCCCTCGTCTCTGAATCGGTAACCTTGTGGTCCCTCCAGGGTTCCAACGAAGAAAGACTACTCTCGATTTAAACCTTAGTTTGAGACATGTGGTATAGAGGTTCGTTCGACCATTCGTTGAGTCTACACGACAACTCTTGAGTTTTTTTTTTTTTCTCATACAAGAGGAGGCAAATATCCTAAGAGATCTGTTCTTATGACCTCACCCAACGGAACGCAAGGAGGTCCCCTAGAAAGGTTGGGTCCGTAGCTTCGGTACATGTAGAGGACGTAACCGTCCACCCAAGAAATGGGGATCGCGGTGGACCCTTCGGGGTTGATAAACTCAGGTATGATTTATACAAACTTTGACATAGGAAAGTCTTGAAATCCCTCTCATGTCAACCGAAGTCTTTTCACTATTGTAATTTTTTTGCGTCACACCGATTCTTACTCTTAACCACAGTCGGTGAATTCCCTCGCAATCGGTGGGGACTTAGGTCAATGGTGATGACATTCAAGTCTTCGGTATCACTTACTGGCCGGGAAGTGTGGACCGTGGTAACAGAAAAATCTGGTGGACTCGTACGTCGTTTGTGTAACGGATACCTTCGAAAAAATCTTTTCCACCCGAGTGACCCACGGGGTGTCCGGGGAGTATCGTAGGTTTAATGTAAACCTCTTGTCTTGTAAATTGACGGACGGTAAAGTTCGACGACGGCGGTTCCTTGGAGATAGGACTCCGACGAAGCCTCTCTGTAAACGTTCCAGATCGCCCACAGAGAGAAAGTTGGATAGTTAATCCTTTTCTCGTCTCCCTCTACACTATCTAATGTACCGGGATTCTACCTAGCGAGACTTTTTAGAGTATAACCGTTCTCATTAAGTTTAACGGTCCTTAGGTTTGAAACGACACACTGTCGGCGTCTTCAGACTGCCCCAAACTGACCAAATAAGACGATTTACTTTGGCGACTCTACTGACAGCACCCCACTAACTATTTCACGTATTTAGAATTGATACCTTTTTTCTCTTCTACTTAGCTGTGTGTGAACCTAACTTTTACATTACTTTGGTTTAACTTCTATGGTCCTGAAGGATTATATCATGTGCTTTTGTCATGGGATAAATCACAAGGAGTGCCCAGGGTAAGGTAACCGGAGCAAAACGTTTATTGGCCTTCCTGTACAAACCAAAAGTAAAAAGAACGTATTCTCTGGATTTGACCGTTGTCTCGTCCTTTTATTTATTATTACTGTTGTGTCACTTATGCACGGAGACCATAAATAGTAAATAATAAATAAAGGGAGTACAATTACCTCGAACTTTTTTGTTTTGTTTTCTACCGGAGACGAAGGGAGGTTCGACGATAACTTACGACAATCACTAGTATATGTTTCAATACCATCAAAAGTTTCATTAATTTTGGGGTTCGTTTATTTGTGATTTACCCGAGAGTAGAAACTTCAATAAAAAAGATTGATTTATCGAGATAAGACGATATTAATATATGATCAGTAATATTTTAATTTTTAGTAAAATTCACTTACTTACGAAAAAATTCTTCGTAAGCAAAGAACGATTAATAATGGTCGATTAATATCAAATACTACCAGAAGTTCTTTAGACTTTAGTGACGGAATTTCGGGATCAGGGGTTACCAACGTTTAAAGTTAAGGTCTTCCTTTTTTTTTTTTTTACTACCTCTTCTCCCAGGTTTCGTTACTTTTAGACTTAAAAGTGCTGAAACTTTTATAGACCGAAAGACTTCCAGTAGTGTCTGTCTACCGTACTTTTTTCGAAACAGAACACCTGGTCGTGAAGATCTTCGTGATGACCTTCGATTGACACTGGAAACGTACAATTAATTACAGAGATTCGGAGTTAGAAACGTAAAAACTTTACTCCTATTATAGATGGAACGTCGTAACAAAACTCCTAATTTCTATTACAGACATTTTCAAAATCGTGTCCTTGACCGTAGTATTAATCATCGATAATAATAATCGTAGCAAATAGTAGTAAATGCAAAAAAAATACGATTCTGTTAAATGATGACGAGTCTCCGGGTTCGAACCAGAAGTCCTGTCAGTCAGGAACCGACGAACACTGTTACAACGAAAGTCACCGTTTAATCAAAGATGCTTTTTGTACCGTAAATTCAATTTGTTAGACCTTTTCACCGTCAAAGGGTACAATAAAAAGAAGGAAAACCCCGATTTTGGTCTACTTACCACCCTTCTTACACTGACATGTCCCGTGTACTAAATACTCCCCGAAAGGGTACTTGGTGGTTCAAGAACTTTCGGGTGGTCAGTATCAAAGTACGTCCAGATGTGAAAGAATTATAGAGGACTCCTGTTATTCCTTTTATTTATTCTTCCCATTTGCCGTTATTGTCTTTTAGTTTGTCCGAAGGGACTATCGAGTCAACCATGTCTTAGGTAGACGTCACGTCCTCTGGGGTCAAACTAAGGACCTAGTCCTTCTAGACGACCTCTTCCCTATCCGATGGCTGAGGTCATAAGAACGGATCTCTTAAGGTACCTGACATATCAGGTACCCTAGCGTTTCTCAGACTGTGCTGACTCGCTGAACGTGAAAGTTTGGCACTTTATTCTGTTTAGGGATGTCTATTCGGGTATCAAGAGAGAAAGAAATGAGAGATAATGTTTCATTATGGTACTCAATTTGTCTAATTATTTTGGACCCATGGTTCATAGAACCCTCCCTCCCTCTCCACTACTTACAGTGAAAACCCCAAGGGAGATAGGTGGTCGTGACAAGGTTGGCAGAGGTAGTCTTTCGAGAAAGGAAAAGGACTGGAATCGAGAAACGCAACAGAAGAGTAAAGAGTAAAACAACAACTGTATCTCTTGCAAGAAGGATCGAGAAATCAAAGGTTCCTGATTCAAACGACGATAGACGAGAAATCAGCGAGTGACCTCAGGGTCGGAAAAGCAAGAGGACTTGACATCGGGTGGTTTGAAGAGACACGTACCTTAAAGGGTCCGTTCTTATGATGTCACCCAACGGTAAAGGAAGAGGTCCCCTTAGAAGGGCTGGGTCATTATCTTGGGCGCAGAGGACGAACCGTCTACCTAAAAATGAGGACTCGGTGGACCTTTCGGGATTCAAACGATTACCAAGGAATATAGGGTCCGTGACTTTTACGAAGTGTACACAATAGAATTAATTAGGAGTCTTGTTGAGTCATAATGTCAACTCACCCCCCATTTTTTTCACTGGAGAAAGTCCATGCACTCTGGTCCGATTGAAGGATCGATATAAACTGTACCACCCATGTCTAACCATTAAGGTCTACTTTATAGGTGGTCTCTTTGGTTTAAAACTAGATTCATATCTACTAGACTTCCCGTGACCCCGATACTTAGGAGTCAGACTGAAGAGGTTCGAGGGAGTCCCCTTACACAGATCAAGAAGACCATGCATCAACAACTAGTTCTCTGTGTTTATACCTTGAAGGGACCGTCAGGTCACTAATTGACAGACACGAAGGTCACGTCCCCTTGATTCCTAGGGTGTACGGTGCACCATCAAATCAGTGATCAGTACAGGTTGAGAAACACTGGGGTATCAGACGGTCCGAGGAGACAGGTCCCTTAAGAGGTCCGTTCTTGTGACCTCACCCAACGGGAAGGGAAGAGGTTCCTTCGAAGGACTAGGTCCTTAACTTACGTCCAGAGGGTATAACGTCTGTCTAAGAAATGGTACCTTCTGGATATCCGTGTCGGGGGTTTTAAATTATTATTATTTTGTCACAAATAATTTTCTTTTTCAGTGTTTAGGTTGGCTGAAAGTACGTAGGAAAGAAGGAAGGAGGAACCTCGGTATGCAAAGAATGAGTGTCGAAGGACCAGGGTGGTGAGACTGAAGGGTCAATTTTCCTCTCTCTCTTGGAACGGTCCAATACTCTATAGGGGAGTCCCCATTGCCTTCTTGTACGACAGTAGAGTTACCTTATTCCCACACCATCACAACCGGAAATAATAAAAAGAATTTCTATGATCTTTCTTTTTTCTCCAACCTACCAAAAGTCTCCTCTCTAACTACCCTCTGTCCTTTGGTGTGATTCTACTTGACTTACGGGGGGCGTTTTTTTTTCTGTTCTTTTTAACGGGAAGGATTGACGTAGAGTAAGTCTTCTCAGATTGTGTCGACAGATTGTATACGAAGAGGGGTGGCTGGCTTGAGCTCGTGGTCATTATGTTGGTCGACACGACAGAAAGAGGTTCATAGTTTGTGTCTAAGAGTGTCCTAGTCTAAAAATATTATTAAAAGATTATCATTATCGATGACTAAACATGTGGGTGAGACACGGTCCATACCTTGATCCTAGGTAAGTCAGGGACGTCATTGAGACACTTTAACCATTTGAAAATAAGGATCGAATGTTCTTTCGGTTCCGACTTGTTCAAATTCGTTTAACAAATGACTGTACATCAAACAACAAGTCAGTGATTCAGTACAGGTTGAGAAACGGTGGGGGACCTGACGTCGTGTGGTCCGAGGGGACAGGAAGTGATAGAGGGTCTCAAACGAGTTTAAGTACGGGTAACTCAACCACTACGGTAGGTTGGTAGAGTAGGAGACGGTGGGAGAAGAGGAAAACGGAAGTCAGAAAGGGTCGTAGTCCCAGAAAAGGTTACTCAACCGAGATGTGTAGTCCACCCATTTCATAACCTCGAAGTCGTAGTCAGGAAGATTACTTATAAGTCTCAACTAAAGGAAATCCTAACTCACCGAACTAGAGGAATGTCAGCTTCCCTGAGAGTTGTCAGAAAAGGTCGTGGTATTAAACTTTGTAACTAAGATACCACGAGTCGGAAGAAATACCAGGTCAAGAATGTAGACATGTACTGGTGGTCGTTTTGGTATCGAAACTGATGTCTCTAGAAACAACCGGTTCACTACAGAGACGGAAAACTATATGACAGATCCAAACAGTATCGAAAGGAAGGTTCCTCGTTCGTAGAAAATTAATGTACCGACATCAGTGACAGGTGTCACTAAAAACCTCGGGTTCTTTTATTTTAGAGAGTCACGAAGGTGAAAAAGGGAAAGACAAACGGTACTTCACTACCATGGTCTATGGTACTAGAATCAAAAAAGTTACAACTCAAAATTCGGTTGAACAAGTGAGGGAAGAAAGTGGGAATAGTTCAATCTTTACCCTTATAGACCATAGCTTTGATTCGGGGTGACAGAAAGTTCTGACCGGTAAAGATGATAGGAGCAACAGTCATTGTCCTGTCTTTTTCCTTGCCCCAAAATTCTTTTAGACAAACTATTGGGTCATTGGGCTCCTTTATCGTAAACAAAGAAAAGAAAATTTCCGTTGTAAGTCTCCAGTAATTTATGTTATTTGGAAGTTTAACAAAATACCAAAAAGACGAATGGATTAAGAAATTTTTTTTTTTTTAAGACACAGGAGGGACTACAATTATACTAGTGGTATTATTCTTCTGATAACCAAGAGAGTACTTTCCAACTAAGTTCTGAACTCATGGGTGTTGTGTAAAACCCGTTTTACCTAAATGTTTTGTGAGTCTCAAACCTCTCGGTCAGGTTTTTAGGTACGGAAGTCGGTTATCAAGTCCGAGAAAGAACACTGGTAAGGACTTGTTTGTACCGATTCTCGTCTCTTTGACTTATTCCTTAGTCGTCCTTGGACGGACTCATCTTATCTTATACTGTAAATCTCCCTTGTACCCGATCTAGTAAATAGAGACGACCCCTAGTACATCAAGGGTTGTTGTCTACTTAAAAACAGATGACAAAGAGGTTCTAAGAGGATATCGGACTAAAGATTTTTGTCAATACACTCATAGGTATACAGTGGAGACCGTTAACATACTCTTAAATTACTTAAAAATATTGTAGTAAAGGTCCATTGAAACTACAAGGTAAAACCAGATTTATCACATTCACCCTAATAAAGTTTAAGGAATACCTACTTCTAACCTCCCTTGTCCCTATGTAGTCCGTTAGTCTTAGTGAGTGAACAGTTAGATTAACACGTCTACAAGTTTTGTCCTATACGACTAAGAACAGGTTACAGCACACTTTAAAACACCTTACTATAACGAACTCCCTTTCAGTACTCCAGTACGATCGGTCAAGACGGAGTTCGGTGCATGCGTCGTGTGGAATTGATGATTTGTACTTCTCTAATCGAATAACAAAGTAGAGAGAAATTCTTTCCGTTCTTTGACCTCGAAAGAAGTAAAATAGTATTTCCCCCGTTTTTCACTAGTAGTCCCAACGGGTATTACTCAGATTTCTACATATAAACCTTTCCGAAGTAAATTATTAGAAACCACCTATTCTCCAAATCGTCAGAAAATTTCAGTGCATACACAACGGGTAAAAGAACCGTACTTCAGATACTGAGTAACAGTAGAAATAAGAAACTTTTATTTGAGTGTGTGGAAGGTCTTACACTGTGTAAAATGAAATCCCACGGACGTCCGTAGATGTCTGGTCTTCGGTGACACAGAGGTACAACCTTAAATACTTACCTTTGTAAGACATTATCCTCTTAAAAGACTCAGTTTGAGGGTCTGTCACTCTCCTTTTGGGATGAGAGGTTGGGGTCCTGTTCGAGACAAGGTATAAATACATGTGTAAGGTATAAGTAGAGGAGACAAATATGTAACCGATAAACTTCAGAAATAAGTAAGACAAAGATTGGAGGGGACTGGGGTTAGAGAGGTTGAAGATCGGCATGTTTGTTCGCGGTCCCCTTTGGGAAAGAGAAGCGTCTTCCGAGTAGTGACCTCAGATTCTACACGGAGGGAAGGGATCTCAAGTCATGAACTCCAAGAATGAGTCCAAGTCCAATCAATCACAGTCAAGTCGACACCGGTTGTCGAAGTAAAGTGTTCGGTCAAGTCTAACCCACACCGACTAATCTGTTACTAATGTTCCGGTGAATAGACACTCTTCTTACACCACTGTTCAATCGTCGTAGAAAATACTCATGCCTATACCCTTATCTTATGGACCCGATATTTACATGAGAAGGTTTTGAGCGAGTATTTGTGGATCTCTTATTCTTAGAGAATGAAACATAAAATTTATGAAACGTATGGACCATGGTAAGACTATAGTCTTTACTTAAGATTTACTCGGATCTTCCGTTATAGAATAAAAATGGGTTTCTATTGTAACAGAGATTTTCGTGGTCTCTTCCTCATGACACATGAAAAAGGGTACTGAGGGTCGGTTCATAGTCCTATTTCACTTTAAGGTGTACGTCGGTATGAATCTTCATCTAAAATCAACACTATGGAGACCCGGGAAACCTTAAAAATAACAAACATTTTTTAGGTACTCTCGTTAACAGGTCAAGGAAGATGGACTATGGATTAAACCCGACTTTGCTATCCGGCTTTCCTTTTTAAAAAATTTATTTTTATACATAGACCGATTACATTTTCACTTTATTTACAAGTCCCTTGGTGTCGATTACTTTCATCGAGTGTGCTATTTTTTATCAGTATAAACGAAACTTTTGGGCGTAACTTAAAGATCTCCCTTGTTGACCCACCACAGCTGACTTCGTAGATTTAGGACTAGGGAGAGGTCAAAACCGTCTAAGAGTTTTGTAATCTCCAAGTAAGAGTAAAGTATTTCTTATTTTTTGAGAGGATATCAATGTCGTGAATGACGGTCCCAATTAACCTTAAAGTTGAAGCTGTTGAAGACCTCCGAAGCTCGTTTTATAACATGTACACTTTCCGTTCTCTTTATTTAGCATCCTCTACCGTCCAACCCAAATGTGTCTTCGAAGGGAAAGAAACCTCCTTTCGAGAACTCGACTAGCTTCTTTATCCGTCGACGGTCCCGGGTCGAAAATTAGACGAGTCGTCTGTTGGAAGGGATCGGACATATCTTGTGTAGTTTCCCTCTCTGTCGGAAACGGGTGGAACTTGGAATATGGGAATCCTTTTACCCTTCTTGTTACTTGAATCATAATAACCTCTTCCGTTACCGTGGGGTGAATTCATGAGAACGGACCTTTTAAGGCACCTGCCTCCTCGGACCACCCGACGTCAGGTGCCCTAACGATTCTCTACCTGTGCTGACTCACTGAAGTGAAAGTGAACAGTGAAAGTACGTAACCTCTTCCTTTACTGTTGGGTGAGGTCACAAGAACGGACCTCTTAGGGTCCCTGCCCCCTCGGACCACCCGACGGCAGATACACCGGCGTGTCTCAGTCTGTACTGACTTCACTGAATCGTCGTCGTCATAATAACCCAACCGGTTCTTCAAACAAGTCTAAGAAGGTACTTTTTGGATTTGTCTGAAGAACCGGTTGGGTTATCTTCGGGGATCATGTTCAAAACTGAAGGGCTCACCGAGTCGTCATTTCTTAAGTGAACGTTACGTCCTCTACGCCCAAGTCAGGGATCCAACCCTTCTAGGGAACCTTATCCTTTATCGTCGGGTGAGGTCATAAGAACGGACCTTTTAGGGTACCTGTCTCTTTGGACCACTCGATACCAGATACCCCAAAGTTTCTTAGTCTGATTCGTGTGTGTACGTGTCACATCCAAAGAGGTTCTGTCGACTGTAACTTGTACATTATTTCGGTCAAATTTGTAACTGAAGGAGAGACCCTTTTTTTTTTTTTTTTTCTTGACAAAAATGAATGTGGGGTCTCCACTCTACCAGTATATTCTTTTACCTTCACTTCTGAAGGGACCATTAGGTCACCAATTCTTAGGTGGACGGTAACGTTCCCTGTACCCAAGTTAGGGCCCAGGTCCTTCTAGGGTGTACGATACCCCGTTGATTCGAGCACACGACATCTCGGACCCTCGACGTCGATGACTCAGGTACACGGGACCTCACGCACCAGACGTTGTTCTCTTCGGTAACGTTACTCTTCGGGGACGTGGTGTTGATCTCTTATCACGGGTGAGAGACGTTCATCTTTTTCGGAGACTCGTTGATATTCCGGAGGTTAATTTTATTTAATTAATTAAAAAATTTTATTTATTTATTTTTCTGGGTCGTGTCGGTTTTTGTTTATTTATTATAAAAAAATTTTTGTCTTTTACCTTCACTTTCCTGGACTATTTGACATTAGTTCCGTTTAGTACGATAATGGTAGGCCACAGTGAGTCGAGGATCAACCAAGTCAAGTCAAGTCAAGTCAGCGAGTCGGTACAGATTGAGAACGCTGGGGTACTTAGCGTCGTGCGGTCCGGAGGGACGGGTAGTGGTTGAGGGCCTCAAGTGAGTCTGAGTACAGGTAACACAGTCACTACGGTAGGTCGGTAGAGTAGGAGTCAGCAGGGGAAGAGGAGGACGGGGGTTAGGGAGGTTCGTAGTTTCAGAACAGGTTACTCAGTTGAGAAGGGTACTCCACCGGTTTCATGACCTCAAAGTCGAAATCGTAGTAAGGAAGGTTTCTTCAAGGTCCCAACTAGAGGAAGTCTTACCTGACCAACCTAGAGGAATGTCAGGTTCCCTGAGAGTTCTCAGAAGAGGTTGTGGTGTCAAGTTTTCGTAGTTAAGAAGCCGTGAGTCGGAAGAAGTGTCAGGTTGAGAGTGTAGGTATGTACTGATGACCTTTTTGGTATCGGAACTGATCTGCCTGGAATCAGCCGTTTCATTACAGAGACGAAAAGTTATACGATAGATCCAACGAGTATTGAAAAGAAGGTTCCTCATTCGTAGAAAATTAAAGTACCGACGTCAGTGGTAGACGTCACTAAAACCTCGGGTTTTATTATTTCAGACTGTGACAAAGGTGACAAAGGGGTAGATAAAGGGTACTTCACTACCCTGACCTACGGTACTAGAAGTAAAAGACTTACAACTCGAAATTCGGTTGAAAAAGTGAGAGGAGAAAGTGAAAGTAGTTCTCCGAAAAATCAGGGAGAAGTGAAAGGCGGTATTCCCATCACAGTAGACGTATAGACTCCAATAACGATAAAGAGGACCGTTAGAACTAAGGTCGAATACAAAGAAGGTTGGGTCGCAAAGAGTACTACATGAGACGTATCTTCAATTTATTCGTCCCACTATTATATGTCGGAACTGCATCAGGAAAAGGATAAACCTTGGTCAGCAAAAAGGTACAGGTCAAGATTGACAACGAAGGACTGGACGTATGTCTAAAGAGTTCTCCGTCCAGTCCACCAATGGGGACAGATTTATTGAACTGAATTTTGTCTCAGTAATTTCAGAAAGACCACAACCGAAACGAAGACGGTTTTTGTGGACTTCGTACGTTGAGGACACGTATTGAACACCGAAAGACATGATCTACCACCCTCTCCTCTATCTCAAACTTTACTGTGACGTGGTGGGTGGG